>OZ026619.1:58431388-58503888 GCA_964020975.1 Hermodice carunculata
TTTCATAATGAAGCTTTGCATTTATAAGCAAAACTTCACGTATTTAGCTAATTCATCATTTGCCAGGTTCATATTTATTCATTTTTATGTGGGTTGTCTTTGCTGAATATTTAGATTAGCCAAGGAGCTGCTACTCAGAGAGATATGCACGGGTATAGGCTTCGAAACATGTTCTGAGTAGTTACCCGCTGAAAACCCTTTAATTCATTTGGGCTAATACAGCCTATGTCAAAACTCCACAGAAGGACATGTGAAATATGGACAACAGTACTTCCATATTTATATATAAGTTAGACAGTGACAGGTTAGCTTATGGAGAGTAAAGAGTTCGGACTGCGGAATAAGGTAATGACTACTAAGAAGTGGTTCTGGACAAAAAGACACAAATACAATTGTCTGGGTATAAGAGGGCTGCCTGAAAAGGTCTAAGCCTAGCTGTGAAAGACCCGTATAAAGTCGATGGTTTTAATTTTTTTCTCTACATAATCCCCTTCCAGGTTTACACACTTTTGCCAGCAATGCTGCAAAGGCTTGAATGCCGGTCAAGATGAAATTTTCTTCGTCCATCCTAAAAAAAGTCATACGCAGCGGAAATGAAGTCATCATTACTCGGAAGAAGGCGACCGGCTAGTTCCCGTCTTATTTTTGGGGAAACAGGTGGAAGTCTGGGCTAAATCCGGCGAATAAGGGGGATGGTCAATGAGTTCGAAGCCACAACCATGGATCGCTGCCATGGCAACCACCGATTTGTGAACAGGAGCATTGTCTTGGTGGAACAGAACTTCTTAGTGAACATTCTCCACCACTCAGCTTTGATAGTTTCACGGAACTCTCTCAGCAGGTCAGCATCATATCTTCCATTCATTCTGGGTTTCATCCATCGGTACAAATTGGAGCAAAAAATCATCGGAATGTGCCTAGCCCACTTCTTAGCAATGGAAAAGGAAGGTTCATCATCCCCTAAAGTGGACACCATGTCGGCATGTATCTATGTTAGAGTAGGCCCTTTCAGTTTCAAGTACTTGATGACTGCCCTATAGCCAGTTTTGTCCATTTCTGGTGATTTCAATTTGTAGGTTCAGAAGATGGTCTGGTATAAAGACACTTATTACACAAGAGTTGCACCATTTCTATCTATGATTCATTAAATGATTTTATTTGTTGGTGGCAGAAAAGTTTGTTTCAATCCGATTGAGATATCCCACTCAGGCTTAGAACTTTTCAGTCAGCCCTCGTATGTCGCATTTCATTGAATAAAATATGTTATTGATACATACAACATCTTTATGCAACAGCTTTGTTCCCTTACCTCCGAATTATATTCATAGACCGGGGTATCCGATAGACATTTTATCACATCCAGAGCAGTGGCAAAGATGACAATTGCCAGGCAGTAAACTCCACTAAGAAGCCAACCTACAGAGCATGCACTTTCGAGTTCCTCGTCATTGCTACAAAGAAAAATACTTACTTCAAGTCACATAGTTGGTACACAATAAAGATGTATGCACGGTAAAGGTACTAACACCACAGTACGTATACCATGATGTATATATGACGGAATTCTGAATCTAAGACGTACAAAGTACAATAACTTAAATGAACAACAATACACAGAAATCAAATAAAAAAATTACATATATGATGGCAGGTGCACCAAGGTACAAAACATCTATAACACACACACATGCATATATATATATATATATATATATATATATATATATATATATATATATATATATATATATATATATATATATATATATATATATATATATATGTAAATGTATATTATACATAAATATACGCATTCGGCCAGATTGATACCACAAATAGTGATACCTGGCACTGAATATTTTATTCAAATATTGCAAAACATGATATATCTAAATTTGTCAGTATCACTAAGAGCTCAGAGCATGGGGTTGACACCGCCCGCACACACCAGAAGTAATTTCTGGCGGTAGACTAAAATGTATAATGCAGTAAAAAATTATGTTTATCTATAACGTCATTGGAATTATAGAGAGAGCATAGTCTCGGTTCAAAATGATGTACAAAGAAATATTTCAATAACAGAAACAGGAAATTTGTATTTATGAAACATACATACTGAATGACGTTTGAAAGTAATCTGAAAAATGTTTTAAAAATAAATCATTTTGAAAGTTATATGTCAATCCAACAAGACATGTTTGCCTGGAGCATACAAGTTGTTGAAGATAAAATTACATAAAAGTGTGTGATTACAAGGTTTGATTAATTTGATATAAATATATAGTGGTACTATGCATATGGTTTCATTTGAATTTGGACTAATTGCAATCTGCGCATGCTGAAACTCCACGCTTATGTTTCATCTTTCTTGTATATATTCTTCGAGGACGTACAAAACTGTGATGGGCGGGGGGAGGATGAATGCAACGAGAGAAAAAAAATCATGATTAAAATGTTTGGATAATTTTATCTTATAATTAAATGAGTGTGAACGATAATTTTTCATCATATATTTGGTTCAGATAGAAATATGTTACAACGCGTAAACTGAGTTAAGGTTTTTATCAAAAGCAGAAACGGAAACTTTCCCTCATAACACGAGGCGGATGTAAAATCATCGCTGATGAAGGAGTTGTGAGATTTACCCAACAGTATGCGATGTAGCTGTCATTCAAAGAGGACTGGAATGATATGATAATTGGACGTTTTGATGGCCATTTAAGTTTAAGTTTGCATGCTTGGAAAATGCAAGATAAATTACCCGAGACATAATGAGGATGTTTTTATTTATAATATTAAGAAAGAATATTTACAAAGAAGACAAGATGATGGAGAAGACGATGATGACTAAGAAGATGGCACCAATGTAACAAATGAATATAAAATGATATTTTATTGTATCCACCTTGTTTGCATGAAAATAAAAGGAACTGTTTTTGGCAGACATATATTATACACAAATGGCGAAGAGCCAAGAATAATTGAAGCATAGCACAAATTACGATGAATGAAAATTGGATGGATTTAGTCATAGTGACGTAAAGGGGAAGTTTATGGAAAAGGTTTAAACGCAGTAAAAATTATGAACTCTAGATGTACCGTGGAAATTAGTTGAGCATTGCAAAATTTTTAAAATAGAGAGAATATTGGATAAAAAAGTCACATGGCTTACATCCAAAAAACTGTTTGACCAGAAAGGATGATACGCATATTTTCTTGAAAATAGCCTTTCGTGGCTTGCATTGCCTTTCTGATCGATAAGCGTTTGGAATAACAATTTGAGAGACGGAGAAACGATGTGGACCTTTTCCTTGAGAAGAGATAAGGAAAATTAAAATTTCTGTCAGTAAGTGAACAAAAAAAGTTCACATTTTTAATAATATTTGTTGAAATTCACATCCCCACAAAAAAACTAGCTCAGACAACTTATCAACAGATGTGACATTTTCAAAAATTGGAAAATCTTATATGTCAAGTGTAGAAGTTGGTTGAAATTATATGCTCGTTAAAGCTGGTTACATTTGCCATAAGGTCACTCATGACACTTGAACAGTTCCACTGACAATTCCACACTGTTATTAATGGGGTATTTACGGAACTTGAACAAGGCCTTTCTAGTCTGGTCCTTCAGTTTGTTTACTGCATGTGTGAATGTGCCAGAAGCAGGACATTCTATGCCGAAAAAAACAAAAAGTTTTGTGTGACCTCTATTGCATTATTGCCAAAGTGCAAAGTAGGGCATTTTATTCTTTGTGCCACCTTTTTTAAAAACAATCATGACTTTTGTCTTAGAAATGTTTACCTTTGGTGTCCTTTGGAGGCAATAATCTAGTAATTTGTCAAGTGCACACTGCTGTCCTTTTGTACGTGTAACACAATTAGCATATCATGGCAAAATAATAAACAGCCCAGACAAAAACAGTTCAGCGGGATCAGCTGACTCATCAAGGATGCAGACAAACCAGCACCAAAGAGATTAAATAAAACTGAACTTAATACACACCTTTGGTATCATATCATATCGCCAATTACTGTGTATGACTTCCCATGTCTAAATTACAGTCGACCAGTTATATGTATGGCTCATACTTATCATGAATATGTCAAATAAAATTCTGTTTTCGTAATACTATACAGTATAAAGGAATGAGTAAATTAATAAAATAAGTAAATAGTAAATGATAAATAAACAAACAAGTAAATAAATGGATAAATGAAATAAAAAATAAATATGAATGAATGAATGCATGAATGAATAAATAAATAAATAAATAAGGGAGCATGTCGTCATCACTTTGAACAATTGGTTAAAACACAAGTATTTATATACACTGCTCAAACCGCATTTCGTTTCACGTGAGCATTGGCAACAACTGATCAGTGCAATGTGGTGGTACATGTATATGCATATGTTGAAAGACCGTTTTGAAAAATAAATAACATACAAACAAAGAAAAAACAAACAAACAATGCATTGTACTGATATCTTCATTACATTGCAAAGCAGCAGATCCGGCTTGCTGTGTTCATTACTGTCACGATACTGATGTCTGTGTGCCAATAAAGACATATTGTTTTTCTGGGAATTCTTTCTTTTTTCTTTCTTTCTTTGTTTCGTTCTTTCTTTCTTTCTTTCTTTCTTTCTTTCTTTCTTTCTTTCTTTCTTTCTTTCTTTCTTTCTTCTTTTACAGGCAAATTTGCCCGACTTTTAGTTGAAAACCACTATACGTAGACAGTCCAAACTTGGCATGGTTATACTTCCACACATGAAGTCTCGAGTTTTTGTAAAGAGGTTCAATGGTTTTGAAAATTGTACAAAATAGGGCCATTTGAAAATTCAAATCTTGAATATCTCTATAACTATAATAAATACAGGTAACCAATCCAACTTCAATTCATATGTTTGTAACACTGCATATTTTTATAATTAACATGTGACCTCTAGAAATTAAAGGTCAAGGTCATGTGTGCCCTTTCTAAGATATTGGATAACTGTGCTAATTTTGCTAAATAGTTGAATGTGGTATTTAACTCCAACAAAAGGAGGTGGATGTCACATTCCCCAACTGAACCGTGCGACACATTAATTTTGGGCTGTGAACTCATCAAGCAAGCTCAGGATATCAATCATCTTGGTCATCAGATTGGTCCAAATTCCGCTAGAAGTACTGTTGGTTGACGCATCAGCAAATTTTATTCTGAGGTAAACTTACTTATGGCTCAGTTCATAAACATATTTGCTTCCACCAAATATAATCTTTTCAAATCGTATTGCATGTCATTTTATGGTTTTCAGTTATGCGATTTGTGAGACAGGGAAACATACAAAATTTTTGTAGCATGGAGGAAAGCTATACGTCTCATTTGGCGACTGCCTGCCAGGACTCACTGTAATTTACTGCCGTCAATTTCAAGTGACATGTCTATTGGAGTCCAATTGCAGAAGCGATTCTTTAAATTCATGCATAGCATACTTAATAACCAAAATGAAGTTGTAAATTTATGTGTCCAACTAACTTTGGTTGAAAGCTACTGGCAAAGCACTTAATGCTTTACTAGCCAAATACGAGACAGGCAGGAATCTGTTTTTACAAATTGCAGCTCCTTCAAGAGAATTAATTCCATGATCATCAGTCATACCCAGTCAGTGAACGACTGTGGCCAAACTAAGGCGTCCCTCATACGTGAGCTCTGGGACATTCGTGACGGGCGACTTAGTGCGATATTGTGTCTCACTGAAATTGATGACCGTATTGAGTATTTATGAATAAGCTAATTTTACTTATCTACTTTTTCTAGTGCTTAAATTACAACCTTTTTGAACTGTGTATTACAAGTACGAATATATACACACACAAATATATATATATATATATATATATATATATATATATATATATATATATATATATATATATATGTATGTATATCCAATTTTGATCATGTTGGACCCCAATTGTAGGTATTGCAACACTGCATATTTTTGAATTTTCCTGTAACCTCTAAAGGTCGAAGGTCTACGTCATTTGGACCTTTGAAAGTTTCATCTAGCCGTAACTTGGTCAATTTTACCTGGTTTTGGTTAATGTTGGGCTTTAATTGTAGATATTGTAACACTGTACATTTTTGTAATTTACATGTGACCTCTAGAGGTCGTAGGTCAAGGTCATTTGGGTCTTTGAAATTCAATTTTTATCTAGCCACAACAAGGTCATTTTTTATCCAATTTTAGTCATGTTTGGCTCAAATTGTAGGTATGACAATACTGCGCATTTTTGTAACTTACGATTAACCCCTAGAGATCAAAGGTCAAGTTCATTTGGACCTTTGAAATTCCATCTAGCCATATAAGCAACTTTTGAAGTCAGTCAGACAGATTTGTTTTGAAGGAAATCTTCTTTTTTTTTAGTTTCAAGTTCATTTATAACTGTTCACTACTTACTTTCCAGGGATGCGCGTATAGTCGAGCCTTCTTATCATACAATGCATGACGTTAAGTGTATCAGATGATGTCTGTCAAATCACCAGTCTTCACATCTGAAACATGAAATGAGGATGAAAAAAATGCGAGGAAAACGAAACGAAAAGAGACGCAAAAGGTAGGGTGACGTAACATGAGGCAAAAAGGCTTTTTCAATCACACCACAGGCGTCTTGAATTAGGTGAAGCTCCTGTCATTTACCCGAGGGACCACCTCCTTCACCGTCAGGAACAGGATTATCATTGGCAGTGCATTTTATGTGCAAAGACTTATGTTAATCTATCAATTCATCCCGGAGAAGAATTAATTATGTTCAGAGGTTAATTTCAGACAATTTTAATGCATATATTCTCTGATGTGTACCACATGTAATTTTGTAGCCAAATCAGCATTGTGCTTTTTAAATCAGGGAAAGCCATCGTTTGGCTATTCAATTTACATTGTTCCAGGTAACTTATATTCATGCGAAGAATAGATGATGCCCCGTTATCATTTTTTTTTGTCGTGCACCAATCATTGCAAAAACAAGCTACCAGAAATATTTTTGTTAAGATATATAGTCGAAATCATTATTAGTATAGTGGCAGAAGCCAGGAGCCGATAGCGGCAAGTGGTTTTCACCAACAAGAATGACTGAGTTCTCACCGAAAACACACTCAACGGTTCTTTGTATTTATCCCATAATATTGCCTTGACAAAGCATAAATTATTATTATAAAAGGACATCAAAGAAAACATTTGTCAGTGCACAAAAGTTCCTCTAATGCTACAAAAGTGGTATTCCTTTGCACAGGTTTTCTTTTTACCCACAAAGCATAAAACAAGTTACGACATTTACTCAGTTGATTTATGTCAGATTTTGCACCACTCCTGATCCTTACCGCTCGACCCCGGTCAAGCTGTTGATTCCTCATTATTGCACAGGACATAACAACGAGACAAAGCACGTGAACTTGCAGTAGGTGCCCACCTCCCGCTCACCACCCCCACCCCCCAAAGAAAAATGGTTGCAAATCAGCAAACGATAGCGGCGACACCTGGTTAAAAATCGAACAGAGTCTGATCTAAGGTACATTCGCAACGTCTGTGAACAAATTCAGCCTACATGTTTGCGAAAGAATTAAACAATTAAACACACACACACGCACACACACATACATGCACACACACACACCCTAAAACTTGACAAAAATGGAAATGAATCACAGCACCAACTGTTGAATCACTTAAGGTTCAGACGGGTACCAACGAGCGCTTCTGTCCACCTTTGAAGAATCTCACCAATCGCTTACGGGCAGAAGTGATGGAAGGAAGGAAAGATTTAATGAATGAAGAAAGCACGTGTGCTATCACAGAAGCGTCATTATGATATCACACGCTATTGTTCTCATTATTGGGAAATTAAAGTCATTTTTCTGCCTGGAAACCCATCTTCCTTTTCTAAGTAAACTGGTGACATTGGAGGTGTTATGATATCGTACGCTACTGTCCTTATCATTGGGAAATTATACTCATTTTTCTGCCTGGAAACCCACATTCCTTTTCGAAGTAAACTGGTGGCATTAGTGGTTCTGGAATGGTTATATTTATGACCTTTAATAAAACTATGCTTGTGTCAAGATTTTGAAAAAGAGATTACCCAAATTTGCTTCAGTGTTAAACCAGTACAACATATAAACAATATTATATAAATTAACACTTTTGCACAGAAAACTGCTCGACCATAATTATGCAGGCAAGTAAAATATCGAAATAATGTACACCATTACTTTTTTTTACCACATTTGAAGTTGCCTCATATATGTATGAAAAGTGCAAGCTTGCTCGCCCCTATTCCAAGACACGTTGCGACCATGTAGGGTCAAGGTCTTGAAGCTTGGAACGGGGTCAGTAGGTCCATAGGTTGTAGCAAGACATAAGAGAACGGGAATGTCACCATCGCTTGAATCTTTCAAACAAACTGACTTGAAATAGAGAATCAATTGTGCATGGGAATCAAGGTCAGATTGGCAACTTTTTTTCTATTTTGAACATACATTGAACATTTAAACTGATAAGCATATGGGAAGTTGACCTAAGCCTAGCTGCTAGTACTTTAGTGGCTCTCTAACTGCCCCAAGGGATCTAGAAGTGTCCACCTTTTGTTATCGCTTATATGAAAACCCGACTGTACTTTCCGACCTGTATCCACTATCGAGGCAACCTTCTCCACAAGCTTCATCTTTCACTCAACAGGGGAGCATAGCATGTATGACTGGCAGTGCTAGTTTTAATTCATAGCGTGGGGGCGACTTCACTGTCTGATACAAAATCCATAGTCTGGGGCTATCCCCTGCCCACAACTGCCATTTGTACGGCGTTGTATTTGCATTTTGAGGTGATGCTCAATCTGGAAAACTCCCATTATATGTTGCACATTACATTCATTCGACAAATTAACCTTCCATTGACACTAATCACACATATATTTCAGATACTACCTCTTCAAAATATCCAATCGAGACTAACCCATCATGGATGTCATTTTGAAAATGGTGGATTCCGCACCCAGTGGTTTGTAATAAATAAGGATAGTATTGAGGAGATCTTGGGGCGGTTATAATATATGAAACCAAAAGTATACATTTCACATATATTTCAGAGCATCAGTAATGGTTTGGTATGTGCTGTGGTCCCAATTCACTTTGTTATCCGAGTCCAATGTATTTTTGTGCGACTGTCACACCGCGCAAAAGGTATAATCTCGAAATGTCCGCGACGTCCGTGTTGTAGATATTTGTAATGCAGACATTTTCAGGCTTTGGTTTCAAGATTAACGCGGGTCGAGTTTTTTTCAGTAGGGTCGGTAGGGTTACTGGAACTATATATTTCTGTTAGGCCTTAGTTAACATAAACATTTGTTCAAACATGTTTAAAAAGTACTGTATGGTTTTTTCCCTTTTACACATTACCTCCATTGACATCAGTTTAATTTGTTACCTGGGCACAGCCGGAGGCACTTGTTCTGAATGGAAAGCATTGTATCACATACAGGCAATTGCGTCTTCCCTTTTGATGGCAATTTTTATACATTTTCTGTGCAAAGTTGAGTTTTTTGGGAACCTCCACGTACTTCACTTTCCAGACCCGTTGCAGTTGGATACACTGCATTATATATATAGTATTGTGATATGATGCTTACAAGGGTACACTAATACAGCTCCTTTTTATTCTGTCAAGGGTACACTAATACAGCTCCTTTTTATTCTGTCAAGGGTACACTAATACAGCTCCTTTTTATTCTGTCAAGGGTACACTAATACAGCTCCTTTTTATTTTGCAAAAATCTTTCCAATATAGCCCCACGCCCCCAAGCCTTACCAAAACACAAGTGTTTGAAACTCAAGATTTCCGACGTGTGATCATACCTTATAGATCTATACGTGTGTATTTGATGCCACGGTACAGTACTAATTTCATTTAACATTTGGAAAAGCTCAACATTGAACCTAATTTATTTCCAATCTGGCTGCTGCTGGACTATTCTTTACACACGTGCCGGAGCACTGCATGCCAGGATTTGATGCTTTATTGCTTCCTCCTTGTTGATAGACAGGCCATTTCATTTGGAATAGTTTTTAGCACTGGTAGCAACTCAATGAAGGCAAGGGTTCTTTATTATTATTATCATCATCATTATTATTATCATCATCATCATTATATTCATCTTCATCATCATCTTCATCGGCAGCAGCATTATCATCATCGACATTTTCATCGCCATCTGTGGCTGGTGAAATCTTGACTGATTAGAGCAGCATGTAGAACAGTCGGAAATCTGCATCATAAAAGTTGGAAACATGACCTACAAATTTGAAAACAATTGCATCGAAATGAAATTTTGGTATTTTTGATAATTTGGTTGACACTTGGCACCAAAGTAAATGTGTATAGCCATCGATTTCGTTTATTTTAGGAATCAAGCGTAAAGGTCCCCATCCCCCAAAAATGTGGAAACAAAAGAACTGTGACAGTCCTTTCCAAAGCAGAGTTTGAACGCCAAATTTGTGTAACATTAAGTGCCAGCTCATTTTAAATTATCATGCGAAAATGAGATACATAATATTGGTTCCAGAACCTTGTGAACCAGGTCAATGGTCTATCATCGTCAACATCTATTTTCTCACTTAAACTACACGCAACAAAACGCCATGATTTTGTGGTACATGTAAACCGTAGCTTTGACACACTTTATTACCATGCACATACGAAATTCACAACGATGACTGTGACCTGGTGTTTCAGGTCAAGGTCAGGTCATTTTTAAACTCAATTTATCCCTGACAGAGGATATATATATATATATATATATATATATATATATATATATATATATATATATACATGTATGATAAAAGATGGAAGTGTTAGCCACATGTAACTGATGCAGGTTCTAACAATGTTCCACGGTGAGCTTTTGAATATCACGCTAGACAATGTTAATTCACGCCCAAACATAGAATAAAAATTATTTTAAGTTATGTGGAAATTGCAGTGTTTATTTGACATGGATTTTTCAATCAGGTTAACAGGAAAACCAAAGTCAGAAAAATATGTACATAGGGCAGTAAGCCTTTATTCGACCCATTCAATTCTGAATAGGGGAGACTGGGGAGAATTGGAACACGGAGTAAGATAAAACTTTAATGATACCTGCTCCCCATAAAAGTATTTCCAAATTTTTGAACCTGTAGGTAGCACCTTTGGTTCTAAGCCCATTTCACCATGTGAAGCTAAGTTTTGGTATCAAATTCTGTATTTTATTGGGAACGCCATGTTTGTTTTTCTCCCTCTTCAGCAAATATTTCTTCAAAAAAAAAAAACTGTCACGTTCTTTACACAATAAAATATTAAGCTAAGTTACCCAGCGGTATAAAAATCCCCAGGTGGCAGAGAGTTGCACCACAAAGTGTGACATAGATTAGTTGATATGTATTCCTACAGTATGGATACATGTACATTAATAGTCAACGGGGTGAGTTGAAACATAGCGTAAGGGCAGTGTTGAAACATGTTTCAACTCTGCCTTATTTTCAGCTTGCCCTCGGGTAATATGGAACATGTTTCCACTTGCTCCTGGGGCCAGATGAAGCAGTTTCAACCTACCCTGGGATTTGATGGAGCAGGTTGAAGCTACCCCTGCGGTTAGAAGAAACAGTTTTAACCTACCCCTAGAGTCAGATGGAACATTTACCGGTGGATTATAATAAATTTTTATATATATCCACATCTGCATATTCATTTACAGGCACATGCATCCAGTAATATACAAACATGCAATAAAGATTTGCAAACACACAAACGTTCACATTTTGAAGAAATAAGAAAATTAACACCAGGAGAGACTGGAGAGAGTTGAAACATGTAAGAGTCCAGGTCCTGTACCATCAAATGTATTCTGCAAAATATTCCATTGTTAGATGCAAATGGCAGACAGGTCTGGCTAAAATGAACTTTAATTGACTTGTTTAGGTTTGCTAATTATATTTCATTTTATTGAGGATGTTTAAACTTATCCCATTGTATGTTTCATCATACCCCTTGTATCTAGCGATATGAAACATTTGACTTGTCGATAGTTTTCAATATATATCTTGATAATGCTCCATAATATCTGAATTCCTTTGCTTCATGGTACGAAATAGATGCGAAATTTCACTTTCTGTCACCCGATTTTTATGATCAATGTGTCAACTCAACATAGCATTTTCTCAAAATTTACATGATTACCACATTGCTGTTTAAATTTGAAAAGAAAAGTTACTGGAAGAAGCTAGTAAGAGCCCCTAATCTATTGACTAAGGTGCTATCTCAATGATTAAACAATTGCAATTAGGTTGAGTTACTGGATGTTGTTTTAAGTCCAGGTCAAGTCTGAGCCCTGCAGCTAAGGCTTGCAAGGAGAAATGGGGGTGAAAACCACCCTACGAAATGGCTTTTAGTCGGGTATCTTCAGGTGAAGTGTACACATAATGAGGATTTTAAGCCTTAAATAGATTGTTTTTTTTTCATATTCAACTCAAACTTAACAATAAAGAATAACAATATAAAAAAACTGCAACTTCCATAGAAACTTAACCATGTCAACAAACTTGATGAAGACCTGCATCAGATAAATCATCAACCTATAGTACCCAAATTGAAAAGAATCATTTAGAAGCAGGGTTGGACAGTAATGCCGTCAAGTGAACCAGTTTGTTTAACACATCCACAAGGAATATTTCCTCTAACTTTTAAGATAATGTTGCAGGTGGTTCTTGAGAAGAAGTCAAAAATATAAAACACACACACACACACACGCAGATTGCAGCGCCACCAATGGAACAAATTACCGTTTAGATGTACCCAGGGGTGTTCCTATGGAATTTCAAAGCAATCGGGTGAGTGTTTGAGGAGATTGTTTTAGATCTCGCAGAGCGAGCCCCCCCCCCCCAAAAAAAAATCCACGGACCATGAGTATTTGAAAAAACTGGTTAGAAACCCAACCAAACTACATCCCCACCAAGTTACTATCTAGTCAACGGTTTTTGAGAAGTTGAACATGTTAAATGTTGACGGAGGAACAGAAGCACGATGGATGCAGACCCATCTTATAGACAGTCAGCTCAGCTAAATCGCAGCACCACTTCAAGCATAAAAGCAGATTTAACAATACCGAGAAAAGACACATTAATAATAATAATAATAATAATAATAATAATAATGATAATAGTAATGATGATGATAATGATAATGATAATGATGATGATGATAATAATAATAATAGGACTGTTTAGTTTCTAAGCAACTTTAGCCAAATAGTTTCGGAGAACCAACTTTCCATCATAGTAGTCGTCGTCGTCGTCGTCATCATCATCATCATCATCATCATCATCATCATCATCATCGATGTATGACCTCCCTCACTGAATAAATGTGGCAGAAACCTACCCTTTCGAGGGGGGCATCAGTCCTTCACCGACTAAATCCTTGTGATCGGTGTGGTCGACTCTCATAGGTGTTCCTGTGGCACTGCGAATGAGGATGCTTTTCATTATTTTTCCGAATGTACGAAGTACCGAACTTCTCGTGACCAACTGCAAAGTTCGATCTTACCTATTGCATTCTTTACTGTCCAAACGCTTCTGTTTGGGTCACAAAACTGCACCTTTGATGAAAACGTTTCCATTTTTAAATCCGTACATAGGTACACAATCTCAACAGCCAGATTTGACACTTGTTGGTGTGATATATATACTTGTCAATTTTAGTTAGAAATGCTAAATTAACTTATACAGGTATTAAGGCCCACTGCAAACAATTCTATACCTATCTGTAAACATGTCTGGTGGTGTATAATTATTCTTCTCGTGTGGCTTGCCACTCTATATGTGCCAGTCATTGTAGTAGCGTTTCTCTTTGCACTCGTCCTATGCATGTTGTCAAGCGTTTCATTTTTCCTCTTCTGTTTTCAAGAGGGATCCATGCATGAGTGTGTCCTGTTTCCCAATTGATTTAATAAAATATGTTTAAACCAAACCCTTGTGCGCCAGTAGTCAATTTTGAAATGTCAAAAATGTTAATATGAACGGATAACGATGGGACTGTGCGAACTCGTGTGCAGCCTACCTTCGGTGAGGAGCATTACATCAGGAGCACGCAATTATTTATAAAGTTATAATGGGATTTTCCTAGATCCAAACAAGGAAGTTGGTTTACGACAGATGCCCCGAAGTGTACATTTTGGCCGTACAGACTTATGGTTTTGACCAAAGAAAAAAAAATGGTTCTCTAAGTGTAGATCTAGCATTATGATTTTTTCAGGAGTGCCCAGGTAATGGCACAACGTTTCTTCCGGTGCCTAAAGGTCCGAAAATGTCCATAAATTGTAAACAGTTCTGAAAGTGAAAGTACAAATTTAACACATTACACCCTAAATGAAAGTATCGTTGGGATGTTAAATATCAATGTAAGCTTGGCTCAAATGATCAACAGGAGATGCACAGTCTGCATAGGTTTCTAAACACGGTACCAGGAAGTATCTGGATATTGGTAATTTATGACAAGGAATGTTGTAACTGCATGATGATTTCAATTAACCGTGAAAACCAATTTTGTTCTTGTACATGTATTATGTGAGCACCATCGGAAACATAAAACTGACAGTCATGACCCACTGTCTGATGAAGGGCAAAGACAGCTTATTTTTCAGTGCTGTGGACTTGAAAAAAACATGAACTTTTGTGGCGTAGGAATCAGACGTTCTGAAGGTGCAGGCGCGAAATACGACTCGAGGGAGAGAGACCACGGGATAGAGTGGGCAAACACGAGAGGGACTTCCGCCTCCACCTCCCACTCCCACCTCCACCCCCACCCCTTGTTGCGGAAAGGTTTTTTTTTTTACATAGACAGAAATTGCATAATCCTCCTCCATTCTGACACAGACATGGTATTTCATTTTAAAACCAAAACATTATAGTTCAGTTGTAAACTGAAGATATTTGCAGTTCAAAAATGTTCTTTTGGTAGACAACGAAGAAAAATCAATGTGCATGTAGAAATATCTATGATTATCTTTCGCCTGTTTTCACACCCAATGAAACCTCTGTCGGCTAATAACAACAACCTTGAAATGCAACAGTTTGGGAAGTAATGTATGCAGAATTTACATTGTGGTAGAAATGAAGGAAAATATACGGGTTTCTGACATATCAGAAGAGACACATGGTGCAACTTACAGTACCTTATAATTTATGGGACTAATTCACATTGATGATAATTTTAAAGAACTAATGCCAAACCAAGCACATTTCTTCAGAATGTAGAGTATACCTCGGCATAAGGTGAGTGTATAAAGTTAATTTCCAGGTGACATGAATAGTTATGGATCTGACAGAACATGCAATGTGCGTTTTGACTAAAGCACGTGGCAGTTATAAATATGCTTGACAGTAACACGACCAACAACCGAAAAGGGAACACAAATAATAAATGAGTCACTTGAAGCTATTAATTTTGGACATTTATGCCAATTATAGCACAATATAAAATTGGTGTGTGTGTGTGTGTGTGTGTGTCAGAAATTGTGATAAATATGGAGGGGCAAAATTTTTACCTCTTCCCAGATTAAAACTGGGGAAGCGGAGTAGGGTGGGTAGGAAGAACCCTGATACTTTAGTTGCTCGCCATGTTGTATCATAAACGTCCCCGTCATGTTATAATAATAAACATTCAACAGCTAAACGCCACACTGGGCGCTTGGCGGCATGCGGGAAAAGTGGTATCACAAGAAGGTCTGACGGAGTAAGTCTTATAAATTTCATTTGAAATATTTGATGAGACTAGACATTGAAGCATGAAAGAATGAACGATTGTTTGAAGGAATGAAAATCGTAGAGAAAAAAAAATACCAAGACAGTCAGTGGAGGCACATGGACACGATGAAAGAACATTTAGAGAAACGGAATATGCCTGTGTTCCGTTAGCAGAAAGACCATGACCCATTATGTTTGTAAAGCGATTGTGATACCGGTGGTATCACATACATTCAATAAGATAAGATAAGATAAGATAAGATAAGATAAGATAAGATAAGATAAGATAAGATAAGATAAGATAAGATAAGATAAGATAAGATAAGATAAGATAAGATAAGATAAGATAAGATAAGATAAGATAAGATAAGATAAGCTTTATTTTCCGTCGGATTTACATAATGAACAATGTGAGCAACTGAGGCTCTTTGCCGACACTGGTGTATGAAATGTAAAATCATGCTTCACTGCATAAAATTGAACAGATACACATTCCAGTAATAAAATTAATCAAGGTATAGTTATAATACAATGATCAAATGAAGACATGAATATCAAATGCAAGTACATATAATATCACAGTATGATGACAAGATAAAATTGTAGAAAAAAAAGGTTTCTATAAACTTGCAAGAATACTGTCAAAATTATGATCTGTAAAGTTGCAACTGCACTCTGAGCCATCCCAGCAGTTTAGTAATGTTTTGAAATCTTTAAAACTTATCTGGTCTCTAAAATGATGTGGTAGGCTATTCCAAATTTTTTCCCTCAAGTAGCGCAGACTATGATTCCCAAGTGTTACACTTCGAAACTTAGGGATAGCCATAGTATTTTTATTTCTTAGATTTATCGCCTGCAGCTTTGGTTTGAAAAATATTGTAAAGATACTCTGACCCGATCTTGTTAACAGACATAAAAACCAGTTGTGCATGACCTGGACCTTATCACTTACGGCATTCGCGCATACTGGCCTCCAATGAACCATCCTTTTCAGGAATGGGGATTTGGTGCAGTTCCTATGTGACTTTCTTGTTTTTGGCCAGGAGATTGGTGCCAAAAGTTGATGGTTCGAGACCCGTCCGTTCCGTGGTATTCATACTATTATGTACAGGTATTCATATTATTATATATTGGAAGCAGGCCCGTCGCGTCGAAACTTGTTTTGTTTTTGTTTTTTCCTGGCACAGCATCAGTTGTGAACGGGCCGCGGGTCTTTCAGGCTCGCTGTTGGGCCAGAGAGCAACGGCGCACACAACGTGGGCTTTCGAACACTTCACAAGCACAAAGTAAAAGACAGAAAAAAAAATATTCACTCACGCTTGGAGCTGACATGTCATGTTCATCTCACGCTTTCCCAGCCACATCACTCTGCCAGCGAGGGTTTCCATGGTTTATGGTCGAATGAGTTGCAAAACACAACCACAACTGCCGTTGAGGTGTGCGGAACTGTGTGCATAGCCGCTTGATGGTTCATGCACGGTTTTATGTGGGGCTTTCCCGGAAGAATTTGACTGTGAATTCCATAGGTATGTTTAAAATTAGAAGAGCTGCACAACAAATGTGATTTTCCATGATTCTGACCATACAAATGCCTGGTCTTGAGCTGGAGCGGGGGGGGGGGGGGCAATACCTATATTTTAGGGTGGGTATACGCTCCACTGTGGGTCTCAAACCTAGACGCAATGTTAGCTGATTCAATAAGAAACTAGAAAAGAAGATTTGCTTCAAAGCAAATCTGTCTGTGTGCTTTCAAGGTCCAAATGACTTTGAGCTTTGACCTTTAGAGGTCACAGGTAAATTGAAAAATGGGCAGTGTTTCAATAACTACAATTTGAGCCCAACATAATTAAAATTGAATAAAAATTGACCGAATCATGTCTGGATAAAAATTTCAAAGATTTTCTACGTGTAATACTTTTCAACTGAAATGTCGGACAAATTTGATTGTTAAGAAAGAAAGAAAGAAAGAAAGAAAGAAAGAAAGAAAGAAAGAAAGGAAAGAAAGAAAGAAAGAAACTGGAAAAGAAGATTTGCTTCAAGGCAAATCTGTCTGTGTGCCTTCAAAGGTTGTAAATATTAAATGCTACAACTTTGTTCCTTTGGTAATTCACATTCCATTAAGCTTATGGCTGAATGAAAATTTCAAAGTACAAATGACCTTGACCTTTACCTTTAGAGGTCACATGTACATTACAAACATGAACAGTGTTACAATAACTACAATTTAAGCCCAACATGAACCAAATCAGATGAAAATTGACCAAGTTATGGCTAGATGAAACTTTCAAAGGGCTGAATGACCTCGACCTTTGACCTCTAAAGGTTATATGTTAATTACAAAAAATATACAGTGTTGTAATACCTAATATTTGAGTCCAAATGATTAGAATTGGATGGAAATTGGTTGAGTTATGACTGGATGAAAATTCAAGGGTATAAATGACCTTGAGCTTCGACAATTTAGAGGTCACATGTATATTACAAAAATGTGAAGTGTCACAATAACTACAATTTGAGTCCCACATGATCAAAATTGGATAAAAAATGACCAATTTCTGGCTAAATAAAAATTTCAAAGATCCAATTGACCTCTACCTTTGGCATTTAGTGGTCACATGTATATGACAAAAATGTGCAGTGTTACAATAGCTACAATTTGTGTCCAACATGATCAAAATTGGATAAAAACTGACCGAGTTACGGCCAGATAAAAAATTCAAATGCCCCAATGACCTAAGCCTTTGACCTTTAGCGATCATATGTAAATTACAAAAATGTGCAGTGTTACAATATCTACAAATTGAGCCCAACATGATCAAAATTGGATAAAAATTGATTGAGTTATGGCTAGAAGAAAATTTCAAAGGTCCAAATGACAATGACCTTTGACTTTTAGAGGTCACATGTAAATTACAAAAATATGCAGTGTTACAACATATTAATTGAAGTTGGATTGGTTACCTGTACCTTTAGTAGTTTTGGAGATATTCATGATTTAAATTTTCAAATGGCCCTGATTTGCATAATTTCCAAAAATGTTAAACCTCTTTACAAAACTCAAGACTTCATGTATAATCGTATAATCGTGCCAAGTTCGGAGTTTCTACGTATAATACTTCTCAAATGAAATGTGGGACAAATTTGCCTGTAAAGAAAGGTAGAAGAAAAAAGAAAGAAAGAATTCCTAAAAAAAACGATGTCTGTGTTGGCACACAGACATAAATAGTGGGGTCAGTGGGAGCTGGTATTGACAAAGTCACTACCTACCACAGGGTAAGGTTTGCAAAGGAATACAATTTATGGGGATCGCGGAGGGGGGGGGGAGACGGTTAAAAACATTGGGCCTTTAAGCAAGATGGTATGAAAAAAAGGAGGGGGAGGGGGTCTTTGTGAGCGCCAATAGGAAAAAATTAGGGGTCTTTCCCGCGGAGCCAGCAACTTGTGGCACCTGTCAAAATGGGAACAGCACATGTAAACAGTAAAGAATCCTCATATTTAATGGTTATATCACGCAGAACGTCAGACCCGTTTCATAAAAAAAATTGAAACAAAAACGGATAAACCGTAAATCTAACTTACAATCTGTTCAAAGAGGAAATCAATATAGAATCATAAAAGATAATGAAAGAATGACAACAGCTTAGGATGCATAGAGGTGTTCTTAAAAAAACACACACACACACACACAAAAAAAACGATATAAACTACCTTACAGAATTGTTGTTTCTTTTCGGGGGGGGGTTTGAAATTTTGGCGAACGTCAGACCCGTTTCATAAAAAAAAATTGAAACAAAAACGGATAAACCGTAAATCTAACTTACAATCTGTTCAAAGAGGAAATCAATATAGAATCATAAAAGATAATGAAAGAATGGCAACAGCTTAGGATGCATGGAGGTGTTCTTAAAAAAAACACACACAAAAAAACGATATAAACTACTTTACAGAATTGGTGCTTCTTTTTGGGGGGGGGAGTTTTGAGATTTTGGCAGATGTCTATTTCTGGCTGGGTCAGTGAGTGGCTCAAAGTAATGCAAAAATCGATCAAATCATTCCAGTAGCTGGTTCTGAATGTACAAGACGTAAATTTTTCGTCAGAGCTCGAAGGTTCAGCTCGGAATGTTTCTGGTGATTTCAAGAAGTTTAAGATAGAATATGCCAAGGCGTGAACTGAGTGCAACTCCCTCGCCTCACAAACAAGAGGACATTTCTTCGTTTCTTGTTTTCCCCTTGATTTTCTCTTTTTTTTTTCTTTTTTTTTTTTTTTTAGCTTCTGCTGACATTAACGTGGGTTTCCCGCGTCTAATAATATCAATTCTTGTATCTGAATGTTCAACAAATTGAAATTCTACTTCAATTACTCCCGAAGATATAGACTACTATTGTCCCAACGTGGTTGGAACATAAGCTATAAAGTAAAAGCTGGTATAATATGAAGCATTGCTGGCTAAACGGGTAACCCTCGGGTACCAGGGTAGCAGGTAAAAACGGGTACTCGGGTAGTTCTCCCATGGGAAAAAAGACCCCCACTCTCCCACCCCCCTCCCACCCCCAAAAAAAGAAAGGGAGAGGAAAAACGAAGGAAAAAGGTTTCACATGATCGCCCAGGTGGTGAACATTTGTCCGTGAAAACTCGACCCAGAAAGAGGTTTTGGGGGTCTTTGTCTTTGTTACCTGCCAGAAGGTCAGAGCTCCATGTCATGGACAACAGATTCCCAAGCGTGACAAACATCTCGTGGAGAAAATGAGATAACGTCACATGCAATGATGTCAAAGGACTGAAACAATACAATGGATCGTCAACCAACTGCATGCTGAAACATGTTGAATATGCACATCCTGCGTAAAGAATTGCTTCTTCTCAAAGGCAATTAACGGAATTACAATTGCCATTTGAAAAGCACATGTATTATCACATATATTCAATTGTTTAAAAAAAGTTTCATAATATATTTGATTTTTAAAATAATGTTAGATTTTTCATTGCTGTGCTATTTGCTTCAATTGACTTGATCATTTTTTAAATGAAAATACCATTTGAAAAGCAGGTATTATGCCATATATTCAATATTTTAAAAATAAAGTTCTTTAATTGATAAGACTTTTAAGATTATGTTGAAATGTTTCGTCGGGTGCACATAGAACTTGCCTTCCACGTTTAATATTTCATGGCATTTACATTCAACAGTCATATTTCTTCTCAACTCTAATTCCACCCATACCGTGACATTCAATATAATGCAACAAGAAAGACTTACTTAAAAGTCAGTCTGTCTGTCTGCCTTCATTACTTGACTGAGTAAAAAGCCCTCAATAGTATCTTTGTGTCCATAAACTGTACTTGAAGAAAAACACGAGAGAACTATGGCACCAGTAATCTTTTAAATGTTTAATTCTTGCACATAACACGACTTGAAATAATTAGTCAATTTTGCATAAGTTGGATTAAGGACTTTATTTGTTATACCTTCAAAGATATTCGAAATTTAAACAGAGTAACATAAATTAAAATCCTGCTATTTTTTCTCCAATGGTCACTCGATGTGCCTTAGCATGGCTTCTATACATGCAATAGCTTGAGGACATTGAACGTTTGAAGTGCTCAAACGTTCCTAATAAGCATAAATTAAAATTATGCAACTTTCTTTTGTGTTTCATAGGATGTGTCTGCAGTACAAACTTATGAATTGAACTTAGAATTGCACTTCTACCTTTGATAGTGTTGAAGATATTCAACATTATCCTTTTCAAATGCCCTGAAAATTGCTTTTGTTGGTCGATCGTTTGTGCACACACAGCACAAACCCATAAACTGAACTTGAGATGGAACATCTGGTTATAACGGCTTTAGAGCAAGGACAGATTAAAAATCTTGATTACCGGTAATTTGTATTATTAAAGTGTGTGTGTCAACACACACTTTTCTGTTTTTCCTCGAGTTCTCTCTTTCTTTCTTTCTTTCTTTCTTTCTTTCTTTCTTTCTTTCTTTCTTTCTTTCTTTCTTTCTTCTTTTTTCTTTACTAGCAAATTTGTCCGACACTTTTCTCGCACACTTTTACACATAGAAACTCCAAACTTGGCATGATTGTACCTCCATACAAGGAGTTTGACCGTTTTATACAGAGGAATGAAGATGTTTAAAACTATGCAAATTAGGGGCTTTTGAAATTTTAAATCTTGAATAGCTTCAAAAGTATAATAGATAGAGATGTCATTCCAACTTCTACTAGGGGGTTATTGACCAGTGCGCATCTAATGAATTTCAAACAAAAGTTGTAGCAATTTAAATCATGCTAATTAACAGTATTGGAAATTTTCAATCTTGAACATCTTCAACATTATAATCAATAGAGATGTCATTCCAACTTCGACTAGGGGGTTGTTGACCATTGCGCATCTAATGAATTAAGAATAAAAGTTGTAGCAATTTAAATTATGCTAAATAGCACCATTACAAATTTTAAATCTTGAATAACTCCAAAGCTATAATAGATGGAGATGCCATTCCAACTTCTACTCCTGTGTTATGGAATAGTTGTACATTGCCATACCAATATGCTTTGAAGACACACACACACACACACTGATTTGCCATGCAGCAAATCATCTTTCCTAGTTTTGAATGTCTTCATTATTCCGAATAAGGTGAAAAATTTCGCTGCTATATATGTCATACTGCTGAATGTTGAATTTCATGGTGTTACAGCCACAAAATACGGAAAAATTTGGTATAAAGAAAAAGAAAAGAATCTTGGAAAAACGATATGTCTGTGTTAGCATACTTACATGCACATTTGTATTTTCCTGCATGAACATAATATTACATTTTGGGATGGTACGTGGATTATATAAGTAACGGCACTTGATAAACTATCAAGTCAAGGAGGTTCTTAGAGCTGTCCGATAAACCTGTATTTGAATCATATATTTCATGAGGGTTTAAGTCAATTGAGTGAAATTGCCATTCAACTTCAATTGAACTGTGCCTATGTCGTGAGTCCGCTTATATCGCTAACACTCTAGAAAAGATGTATGTTCCCTGCTCTTCTGCACGTAAAAACCTTTGCACAGAAAAGGCACTTATCACTTCACCTGGCGCAGTTGTAGTAACAAGCTGTTTCTGCTGCAGTCAGACTAGGAAAAAATTATCTAGAGCACATCTGTCTGAGTGCCTTAAAAGTCTATAAAATGTATCTTTTTAAAATATATATTTTAAAATCTTGATCAATGATAAATGTATCTCGACCACACTCTTTTGAATTGAAGTGTGGATGAGTATGCATATGTAGAAATAAACATCATTTGTGAATCCATATGCAATATATTTATAATATTATAATTCAAGGTGCTATAACTATATGTAAAAGTAATTGTTTCATGTTCTTTTATCACATCGAGAAAAAGATTTTTAAAAACCCACCAAACTGATTAGATACTGGAGAGCCTACGAAGACAGGTCTCATCCCACAGGTTACAAGAAGAAAAAGAGTCATCAAAAGTCTACCACTGCGGGCTTGAGCAAATCACTGAAATGACACTGATCCATACTCTACACTCCAGTTTTTTTGCTATAAAATCCGGATGAAGTTGTCAAAACAGTTAATGTGGACTGCAAGACCGTTTTGCTTTGAGTGGTCAAGCCAACTTATACCCATTCTGTGTTATTTGGGATGGGAATACCATATTACAAACTTTTACCCACGGATGCAGGGGTATCTTGGGACCAAAGGATGGCTCGGATAGTCCCAGGCACAATACTTTATCCTACTGTATATGTAGTATTGCAGCATTGCGATGGGGCCACTCAATTATTTGGGCCTTAGATATTTGTTCAACACGAACAGTAAATAGTGAGTGAGTGATTTTTAAAATTTTGTTATTTTAAGTAATTACACAGTTGTTGTGAGTTTTTTTTTCTCATTTGCCGCGAGACCTAAGCCTTTCAAAGCAGACTGTCAATTGTACCACGCAGGAGACAGGTTCTGATTGTGCAAACTACATTATTGCAACTGGCTAAATTGCATCGATCAAATTGCTACATCTTTGATTCATGGTGTGTGTCAGAAACCCATCAATTGAAGTTAGAATGGCACCTCTATCTACAGCAGTTTTGAGATTATTAATTATTAAAGATTTAATTTGTGTGAATTTGCCTAGCTTTGATAAACTTGAATGCTACAACAGCTGTGTCATCGACTTGGCACCTCTATCTGTAATAGCTTTGAAGCTATTCAAGATCTAATTTTTGTGTATCCTCCTAATTTGCATAAATTAAAACTCTACAACTTTTGGTTGTGGTCAATTGGATTTGCCCATAGCAGAAAGCTTTCAAGATTATCAAAATATGAATGGTACCTCTCCCTTTAATGGTTTGAAGATATTCAACATTTAAACTTTTCAAGTGCCCCGAATAAGCATAATTATAATCCTAAAACTTTGACATGTGGTTCATTGGATGTGCCTTAGCACAGACCTATGTATTAAATTTGGGATGGCACTTCTACCAAAAACAGTTTTAGAGATATTCAACATTTGAACTTTTCAAGTCGCCCTAATTAGCATAAATGATAAATCTACAATTTTTGTTTGGACGCATCTATAGCGCAAACATTTATATTGAATTTGGTATGGTGATTCTACTATTATAATTTTGAAGATACTAAACATTTAAACCTTTCAAGTGCCCCTATTTAGCATTAATTAAAATTATATAATTTTTGTTTGTAGTTCATTGGATGTGCCTATAGCGCAGACCTATAAAGTTGAAATGGTATCTCTACGGTTAATAATTATTTTAAGACATTTAACATTTATTTTTTTCAAGTGACCTTAATAATTTTCAACATGGTGACTAGGTGCTTCATTTCACTACTTAGTCAATCACAATGCTAAGTTTGGTACGTTTCGGAACAATAATGTCCGATAAAAACTAGAAGACAAACTTTACGAGTAAATAAATAAACGAATAGATAGATAGATAGATAGATAGATAGATAGATAGATAGATAGATAGATAGATAGATAGATAGATAGATAGATAGAAGGATGGATGGATGGATGGATGGATGGATGGATGGATGGATGGATGGACGGACGGACGGATGAGACCTGCTACTCTTTGGGGTTTTATGTTTTGATTGATTCTTTATTCATATTTTTTTTTTCATTCAGGTTTTGCATTCTTTTAATTTTATTGCCAACAAAATGTGTTTATATCTTTGAGAGTCTTTCTTATACATGAACTGACCACAGCCAGGAAGAACCACTCTCAGAAGCAACACAATAGACACACATGTAGTTTTACAGTCCACTGGTAAATTAAGTAAATTCTATGATCAAGACAGGTCTAGCCGGATATACTGATCGCACACAGCTCGTCCAGTTATATTGGCGAGCGTTAATATGATCTGATTTATTGTATAGCAGGTTGGCATAAACACGTCTGCGTAGCTGGGGAATTTTGTGGTTAACTTTTTTTACCTTCAGTACATGTAGGCATCTTTTCAACTTCCTGGTTTTGCTGACTCTGGTTGCACTCAGAGTTTGGTCCAATCCTAGCCAGGGAAGCTATCCAGACCATACTATCTAAATTTAGATTTTTGGAATTCACACATAAAGTTTGTTTATTGCATTGGTTAAAAAAAAAGAAACTAGCTTTAAAGCGGACATTTGAAAAGTGGACCTTTCTGGCTAGTCAGAGAGGAGTGAGGGCGGAGGTTCACTTGCAGCGAACGAAATTTGTCCCCGTTAATATGCTTTTATCCACGAAAATACATTCACATACATGTATGTACACACATATACGGCATAATTGCGGCCGAACTTGGGCGATAGTCTATAGGTAAAAATAGAATATATTGGAAACGTAGCAATAATGAAAGAAGAATCCAGATGTCTCTAATCGCAAGCATTCGTAAAAAAATAAGCCTCCCAACGCCTGTCTCAGCGAGCTTGACTGAATATAGCTATTAGTAATGTACATGGAGCAGATGTGTCTCTGTAGTCTAACAGTGAGAGTTAATAAATGGAAATAGCTACAAACGTAACGACTTTCTTTTTTAAACGCCTATATATCTTTGACCTTTATACCCTTTTAGGATCCATTTTACCATGACATTTAAGTTTGATTTGCCATGATATACAGAACCTTTCACAATGTGGGAAAATGTACGTTAAGTAGGGCTTGGCCAAACAAATGTAGCCCAAGAACACAAAGGAATCTTAAGATGCAAAAGTGACGTAGACGCCGTACTAGAACAACTGAGACAATGCGGTGGCGGTGCAAGGGAGCATAGATTGTGCCGGACATTTCACATAGGTAAAAGTCAGGGGGTCTTTAATAATGATTCTGTTGACAACATGATGAAGGTGATGAGGACGATGAAAACAATCACAATCATAACTACAAAAATAATAATTATACACTTTTAAACCCTTCATAATTAAAAAGAAATTATACTACCGGTACAAAATACATAGACATTCACATGGGTTTATGGCACTAGTAGAGACAAAATAAGTAACTTTAAGGTGGAAGCTATAGCGATCTGTAGCATATGAGCTGCAGATGAAGTGTTACAAAGTACCAGCAGTCAATGAACGTTTTAAAACAATGACTTAATTGAGACTTATATGATAGCAAAACAATACATCGACTACAGCCATTCCTTGGCAAACTGTAAAACAAAATCCAAGGCAACAATGGTAAACTGAGGTCTTCACTCGAGACTTCCAGATTGAATTGGAGAAAATTATGACAGACCACGACGGGTACGGAAATATACAATAGACCTCTACCTACTACATGTGACACGTGGTAACAAGCAGTTTTTATTTGAATGCCTTAATAATCACATATGAACAATGAGATCCGAATTGGGTGAGTACATGAAAGAAAGATTCTCCAATTATGTGTCGCTCAATGATCACACGTACAGTGAATTATAAGTGACGCGTGTTATGGGTGGGGAGGATGGGGAGAGAGACACATGACTGCGACTGCGACTTTCATTACGCAAACTAATAGAAGCAGTACCTCCATGGACATTGTAAACTCAGCAATGCCAATATCACGTCATTCGCTTCAGATATATATATATATATATATATATATGTATATATCATCATCATCATCATCCGCTCTCGCGCGCGTGTGGGAGGTTGGTGGGGGGCGTGTGTGTGTGTGGGGGGGGGGGGGTACCGTTTGATTGCAATGCTTGGTATCTTTGTTAGTGTATACACTGTCAGTTAGCTAAAGCTTCCATACCCTCGTTTGGCCTGCTTCTGGAACGATTATATAGGCTTGTAATTTGCCATTATACATGTAACTTCCGAATAAAGTTTCCGCCATCACATGACCAACGTTAGCATCCATGTCATGGTCACAAAATGTGCTAGATTGCAAATTTCTAATTTTGTGATGATATTTTACCGCACACGGAGATGCGTCATGCAATTGAGTCTATCAACTTTGTGCTATATACAACAGGCTGGTTTATGATAATTCGAAGGCAGTTGTTTATTTGAAGAGTATCACTTGATGTGTATAAGATGTTTTGCACCATTTGTTTATTTATTTGTTTTATCTATTTACTTATTTATTTATTTATTTATTTATTTATTTATTTATTTATTTATTTATTTATTTATTTATTTATTTATTTATTTACGACATAAACACGAGACCGGTGTTTGGTCAGAGAATGACTGTTCATGATCGTATTATACAACTAAATGGCTGTTATCGTCCCAGATTTATTTTGAATATCCGATGTAAGTTTATGCTGAAATAATTGCAGCAGCAGCTCAAATAATACCAGATCATGAAACTGAAACACCTCCAACCTCACTCGCAAACGTTACGAAAGAAACCTGCCATCGGAAGTGTCTCTGCTCATCAGGATAGATCACGATAGCGATTGGCACGCTGTGTACTCAAGATCCATTGAGAAGTTTCACATATCGGTGGTGGAATGCTTTATTGGAAGGGAAGTTTCGGCCCCATGTATACTTCCTGTACAGGCAGAAGTTCTTCGACGTATGATCTAACCTGTGGTTACATTATTGATAAAAATACGCATGAGACACTGAATTATGTGTTGAAAATCTAGCCATGATGAAAAAAAAATGTCATTTGTGGGATATGTGTCATGGAAAGTGCATGCTGACATGTAGTATTAAACGCGCATGTGCGGTTTATGAACATCCTATACAAGCAGCTGGGCGGTGAAGGCTTTACTGTCCATGTGGTGCCCGTCAGTGCCAAAATTTATATTTTGGAGCATGATGCTAGTGACGGGTGAGTGACTGTCTGGAGAACGCCTTAATCAGTTAAGATGAAACAACGTGCTTGATAGTTATGCACGCTCCATCCCGTTATTTCAATTGTGTATGTAAATATGTGTATTTATGGCAAATAATATTTGCGATGTGATAACAGCGGTAGAATGACATGTTCTTAAGCTTGTGATATGCATGTGATTGCCCTTTTAATGAAAGGAATGACGAAATAAATGGAGGATATTTGCAGACCTCTCATGACATGCCTCTTCCTATTGACAACAACTGGCCGATGAGCTAAGCCGGATTCATTTATTCTTCGGCAGGTCCACTCACAAGGGTAGCTATCCGGGATTCGTGCGACCAGTGGTGATATCTACACAGCACATGTCACATTGTGTCAAGTGTTCAACTCTTGTGCAAATCATATACGGCATTGCAGTGGTAGAATTATTTATTTTATCCGTTTATTTTTATCTATTTATTTTTGGGGGTGGGGGTGAATGGGGTGGCCAGAGCAATGTCCGATTTTTGTTTCACAAATTTTTGAACTGTTACAATCATTTTAAGACCAAGTGTGATGTCCTTTGTTAATAAAAAATATACATCTCAATACTATTGTTACCAACTGTATAGAAACCCGCCAGTACTTTCGGACCTGTATCCAATATAGGGGCAACATTCTCTACTAAGCTCCATCTTTGACTCAACGGACTCTTGACTGCTGTGCCCAGCGGTTCTGCTTAATTCATAGCCTGGGGACGATTTCATTGTCTGATTCAATAGCCCTATTCTGGGGTCCACTGTCGCTTACAACTGCTAACGTCAAGGCGTTGTATTTGCATTTTTAGATAATGCTCACACTGGAGAAGTCCCATAATATATTGCATATTACATTCATTCGACAAATTAACCTTCCGTTAACACTAATTGCACATATATTTTGGATACTACTTCTTCAAAATATCCAATCCGGACTTCCAACAGGCTTGGTTGCCATTTTACCCAATGGTTTGTAAATGAGGATAGTAACGGGACGATCTTGGGTTTTATGAAACCAAAAGTATATATTTAACAAATGCTTCAGAGCATCAATAATGGTATGATATATGATGGCTGCGATCACTTTGATATCCAAATCGAATGTACGTTTGTGCAACTGTCCTGCAATGCATTGCGCCACGTTCAAAATGGTGGTCTCTACAAATATGGTACCACCGTGCATGATTTGCATTGCCAGGATATCGTGTTGCATTTGGATTTGTAACTAACGATGATAACTGCTTCAGACAGAACCGAGTTGGCAGATTAAAGTTGAGATAGTAAGTCATGTTTTAAAAGTACTTTAACGACACTTTGCTCTGGTAACTCGAAGAGCGGACACCTGGAACCTAGCGAATATTATGATAACAATCACCAAACAACCGGGCTATGCTGTTTTACCAAACCACCATGGCTATGCAGCTATGCTGTTTCCCCCGTCCAAGTAAACCTGCCAGACAATTTAAAATAAAATGCTGTGTTTTAGTTGACTTTACTGCAAAATAACGGCACACGCTGGCCATTCACTCAATAAAATCTTTAGCCAGGGTCAATCAACTTTTATTAGGGAAGGGTGGCTTGAAACTTTGTTTTAATGTTTCATAAAATTTATTGGCGTCGGGCCTTTTCAGTAGGGTCGGTCGAACTACCAGAACCACGCATACATTTCTGTTAGGCATTAGGCAACTTGGACATTTGTTCAAACATTTTTGAGATAGACTTTCTTTCCCCTTTCACTCATTACCTCCTTTGACTTCAGTTTAATTTGTTTCCTGGAGTTATGATAACTTTCCGTTTTGGCAGTGTCAGAGTTGATCTGTATAAACTAGTACAAGTCGGATTAATGATCTGTTTATGTGTTGGATTACGTATACACTTTAGGTATTTGCTAGGGTATGTTTCGTTATGAATGCAAGGTCTTCTTTGCTCAAAATATGTTCAAAATCTTAATGTAACAGGTAACAATAAAGGAAACAATTTGCCTCTTTCAAATTTTCTTGTTTTTTGGCCACATCATCAGACAGGTTTGCACATGTAATCTGCAGGGGCTTGAAATGACAGTCCACACTCTGCTGAACCGTTGGCATTTTTAGTTGTGGTCAGCCTGAACTGTTCATATGTTTGGAGGTTGTTGTGGGCCAGGGCTATGCTACATCTGATGTATAGTAAAATAGGAACAGCACATTTTTGGGGATGGAAGAAAAGGGGAACTGATCCTTCCCAGAAAACCCAAGAGGGCAGCCCTGGATACGTTTGTGAATAACATGGCCAAAACCATTACTCTGGCATCTTTTTCAAGACAGTACAGGGTATCATCAAATACTTTATTTGGCAAGCTTTTATATTGCTGGTACTGTTTAGAAACGCTCATAGCAGAGGGATTTAGGATTCAAATCCAAGTTCCCCTTTGGAAATTGTGTTATCTTTTGGGACATGTTTTGGCACTGATTGAAGCTGAGCTCATTTGTGGGATATGTGTGACTTTTAATACCTGATTGGTCAGTCCACTTCCCTACAACAAGTCTGGATTGTTCCACTAAATGTCTGAAGCATAAGGTGGAAAAAAGGGACCTGATGATGAACACCCTACTAGCAATGTAACTTCGTGAACACTTAAACTGGATCCCAAGAGGGGATCTCATGGGATCTGATAATGAACAACCTCCTAACAATCTAACTTGGTGAAAACCAAAACTGGTTCACAGAACAATCTTACGCATGGAGAAGACAAGATCTGAGCTCCATCCTGAGATTTCCTTCCTCCCCAGAATCCATTTGCACAAAAAAGAAGACAGAGTAAAATTTAGTCTCCATGGCTGAAGGTAGGCACATGGAACAGCGAACTCATCCTTCCTTGCTCAGATGCTCAATTGCCCTGGTTTGCGGAAAGAATACAACTGTCACTGATCTTTACTGATGACTGCGAGGAATTCCAATGCTTCTTCCTGTGAAGGTGTTTCTTCTGAGCAAAAAATGACAAAGTCCTCCACAAGATATTTGGGGGATAGAAGGGATGAAGATTGGGGTTTAATTACTGACATGATCTGTTTGAGAACCAATGCTTTGAGATCCTATGAAAGTAGGCTCTGCATCCAATGCTTGATTAAACTAACAGCAACAGCGATAAGCACAGAAATCTCAATTAAAGACTTTGGTTTGGTTCGGGCTCAGGGCTAGGCTGAACTAGAAATGTCAGCCGGGCCAACTTGACTAACTCTGCTGGAAGCTGGCAAAGCTGGAATAAAAGCAACAGCAGAAATTCCACTCACATAAGGGGCTAAACCAGGTGCGAATAATGGTCGACTTCAAGGCTGGGGTCAGCAGAAGTTTGCACCAGGACCCTGGGCATAATGGCACTCCAACCAAGTTGCAGAGACAAGTGAAACAAAACTAGGAGTGGTGATAACAAATGCCAGGCCCAGGATGAAGCCATACCTGTAAGGTGGATGCAGGTCTGTCATCAAAGCCATATAAGCTGCACTAAAATCCAGCCTCATTTTGCCAACAACATGAGGTTCCAGGCTGAAAATGTGACCACAGGCTGCACCAAGAAGAGGTGCCAGGATGATGCTGGAAGAAGTCAATATATTCTTTCCAGATTGCCAGGGAGTTGTGTTGCTCTCTGCTGCCCGAACCATCGATCGGGAGTGAGGCAGACTCTCCCCAGTTTTGGCAGCTGTGGATGTCCAGTTGTCTTCTATTTGATGCTTCACTAATCGAACAAGATTCCAGAGTTTCAAAGCCTAAGATAAGGAGGGAGAATAGGGTTCCACTTTCGATCACAGGCTCCATACCTCACGTAGTCAGCTTATTTTGTGTTTGAAAAGCCTTAAATTCGAATAGCACGTTGTATTGGTTTACACCAATCAAGCAACGGAGTTTTGATTTGCTATAAAGGTGAAAATTTTAATTAGTTATATAACTAATGTATACTGTTGTAGGTGTGCAGTTACATTAGCCACTGGCAAAAAAAATACTACCTTTGTCAATTTGTTCAAGTCAGAATAAAAAAATAAGCTTTATTATTCATTGATGCTCTCTGTTTTGTAGAAAGCACTTCATTTCTGGTATAAAGTATAATAAATACCTTTATGATATTTATAAACTTTTGTTATTTGGAAAATTAGTCATAATCATCAGTAAAATGGTTGAAAAAATGTTTAAAAATTCATATTTGAGTAAATAAGAGTAACTCACGAAATATGCATTTGCTTTTTGATATCCATGCGTTGCATTTGTTCAAAAGTTATGATATAATTATCTGATTGTGCTCTTTCAGAAAATGTATGCGGTGTTGGATAGTTTTAAACCATAAAACAAAAGTGATCAATGCAATATATAACAGGAAAACAGGTATATCTGTGTTGAGGACCCTTACCTTAGGCTCAATATACTCGTGTTTGAACGATACAGGCATATTTTATACATTTATGATAGTTTCCCGTGTGGAAAATCAGGCTATCTGACATATTTATGTCCTAACCATTAATAGGTGATTATTAATGTTTTATGTTTGACACTTCATCTTTACCTGTGAAACTTCAAAACCGTTCCCTAAAATAGATGTCACAACAAACAACATGTTTATTTTTGACAAGATATCACAATTTGTTTCCATGACAAAATGACAAAGTCTACCTAAAGGCTTATAGAATGTTTGGGCTGCCATAACAAAGAATTTATATCCCAGAACCACATACCACTGGTCCGTTACATTTGCAAACAAATATGAAAAGATAAATTAATAAAAAAAGAAAAAACAGCGAATGGGAACAAACAAAAAATACTACCACAGGAAGCAAAGCTGTACACCAACTCTGGATCGGAAACATACATACGTACCTACATACAGACATATTTACGTACGTAGGTACGTACACACATACATACATTACATACATACATACATACATACATACATACATACATACATACATACATACATACAGGGTACTGGATATTCATTCAGTGACTTCAAAGTTGTATTGAGACACTTCTTGGTACCTTTTGGATCTCAATTTGTTTAACAGGTGATGCTTCAAGTTTTATTTCTTTTAAAGATTTTTTATTTCCTTGACGCACGCTTTTCTAACTTTTAACATTAACGCCAAATGACTTCACATTATCTTCAAGACTTTACAGTAATACCCCTGAACGGCTTGCCCCACACTTGTTTTGTAGGTAGGGATATGTAATTGTCTTATTTTCAAAGAACTTTTGATAGTATGTGTTTTCCTAACAACTCTGAGCAAAGCCACTTCATATTTGGCGAGACTATACTTTGTGCATGTCTCTAGTGTATGTAATTGGTCAAGTTTTTATTATTTGTAGATTTATGCAAGAAATATTTAGTTTTTGTTTGTATTAAAATCTTTGAAAATCTACCACAAAACTGTGAAGGGTATGGCCTCGAAATAGCACAGGGACACAAAGAGATGCCCTTATACTGCAACATGTTCAAACGATGCTGCTGCGATTGTTTGCTACAAAATTAACTTCGTGTTTGTGTACTTTTGTATTTTTTCATCTTCTACAAAACCCCGTTCTAGACTCCTTTCAAACTTGGTGCCAATTTGGCTCTCAGTCTCCATCAAAAGGTTGGTGAATTGCTGTACATGTCATTTCTTGATTTTTAACAAAATTTCAAAGTTACAGACTGCCTTGTAAGAATACTTTTATTTTTATACCCTGTGTAGTGATATTAACATGGATCCATATATATGTATATATCATTTTCTTCAATTCTGTTGGCCAGATCTGTCCACACGTGTAGTCCATATCCTGATGTTTCTGAAGTGCCATAGTGATCAGTAAAGGACATGTTCGTACAGTGGTAAGGTAATCCTAATGCATCTTTTGTTTCTTAACAAACTATCAAACAGATCTGTTCAAACGTGGTGCGGACGTATATGGCTATAACAGCTGAGAACAGCCTGTTCTTGCCGCTTTTGTGTTGAGTAGATGCACATACTTTTGTGGAAAAAATGCTTTCATTATCAGACAGAAGCTGTGTTCTTTGGTCACTTAATCGTTGTTTGTGCATTTCAACTTAACTCCGACACATAACGGTTGGCATGTCGTGCAAGATGATATTGTCTGGACAAATTAGCATTGCATAGATATCTTTTTGGCAATGAGAAAAATATGATGAGATGAAGGCTTTAAGAACAGCCCCTTCTCAGCTTACGTTTTAATAAAAAGACTGCTTCTTTGAATTATGGCAGGCAAAACATGATACGAAATCTCGGACTCGGGACTCAAAAGGTGATTCAGTTACACGAATTAACGCATGAAACAGTAGAAATATAACGCAGATAATGGGTTTGCAGTGACTAGCTGTGCTCCAAAGCAGACTCTGTAAAACCATAATTATTCTCAATGTCATGACCTTTACTCACCTTTTTCTTACTTAATTTACATTTCGAAATCAAAATTGTATACATCAACCCTTTCATCTATATATATATATATATATATATATATATATATATATATATATATATATATATATATATATATATATGTGTGTGTGTGTGTGTGTATATATATATATATGTATATATATAAACTGCCGTAGCCAAAAGCTGTTTTCCTGTGTACACCCCGCGCCTATAGTACCTTCGAGAACCATTTTTCCTGTTTATTTCTGAATCCACATGGTACTTTCTTTGCCGAGTCAAAGTGCTCATATGACAAGAACACACTCTGTTTAATTCATGGCGGAGAATGAATACCATTAAGAGCTCGTTTGTCTGACCGTTAATCAACACCTTTCTGGGGAGTGGGGGCCGCTTTAGTGTCCCCCGTTCGATCATGGGCTCACGGACAAAGATAAAATAAACGATGAATTTCTGCAAGTATAGTCAGAAAGATTTGCAGCACCGCTTTTTATGGATGTGGAGAATTTGAATAATTATTTCTTTTAGTACACATATAATATGAACTGAAAAAAGTAAAAGCTCACAACGAAGATGGACAAATGAAATATTACTGTTAGGGACTAGTCATTAGAATCTGGGAGGGGGAGGGGAGGGGCGTGGTAAGGCTTTTTAGTATAACCTGTAATTTCTTTTCAGTCGCTCGTATGAAGTACCTATTTTTTTCATCCCACCTTCGAGTACCTTTTAAAACATAGCAGCATATTTTTGAACACTTAATTATTTCTACCAGCATGCGTGAAATATAAACTAGAGAGACATAGACACATCAAACAGACTTGGGTCTTGCCCGCCTGGTTTACATTTGAGGTCGTTCCAAATGTAAACATTATGAAAACTGAAGCACAAAAGAAAAAAATGACCAGATCATTCGTTGCAGGTTCTATGGCTAGGCACGAAATGATTTCCTTCTCCAGTAAAACACCCAAAGTGTGGATGGGTAGGTATAAGGTCTTTGTCTTTTTAATTTTTTTTTTATTCTGGTTTCTAATCACGGGCTAAAAGCACAATTTAGGGTCGGTCGAAACATGAGAATAGACTGTCAGACAACAGTGCTCTGAAACAGATTGAATATTATTAGGTAAAATAATTTCTGTAGGCCCGTCTGTTGAAACAAAAAAACTTTGGAGATTGAGGATCATTAAAAAAAATTCGTATGATTTAATATCGCATGTGATGCGGTTTATAATTTTGAAATTACCAAAGCGAAAGACAAACTGGGCACTATAGCATAGGTGATGTTATTAAAGAGTATTTGTCCAAGTCAACTGAAGGTATAAGCCTAATTCCTCAATCTTTCCTGCATGTTTGACAATTTGTGTCATTTCATTTAACAATAGTGGCAGTGCCACTATACCGGTACTCCAACTGTTATGTCTTTGTAGGCAATTGCCTGTGTTTGTCATTTTTTGAAAGTATAAAAAGGATGACTATAGGATATAGCCCCTTTTCCTCAATTTTTTGTGTTACAAGGATATATTTAAACCAGCTGAAAATCATACATTTCAAAAAAAAAAAAAAAATAGCTCAAGACTGTCCATGTATGCTTTAGAAACGCCGACAACTACATATTTAGTGAATATATGACCTAGGTATTAAGAAAAGTTTTTTCTTGAAATAAATTTTAAAAGTCATGGTATTAAACGACACCTACATACAATTGTGACATTTAATTATATTTGAACTGACTGTTACTACAAAATTGACATATCCGAGTTTTACATTTTGAGGCCAGATATTATTATAAGTCTTAATATTTTACCGTATTAAAAATTCAGGAGATTTTTCCATGATAAGCAGTAAGTTTCACACATGGCAGCAGTATTACAAATAGCCCGCAGTTATAGTGAACCCATGCTTAACGATAATTTTGGGGAAATTCGATCGCAAGATAAAACGTTCGCGGCACGCGAGCCTGTTGGACATTTGTGTGAATGATATGATGGGAAACAGTAGCTTTATTGCTTTAATAGGGTATGTAGAGAACAAGCTACTGCTCATCCTAACAGGCAGTTTAAAGAGCCTTGTGAAAAGCGTGGATTGATCTATTCAAGAATTGTCTGACTGCTGATTGGACATTGATTTGCGAAAGCAAAAAGGAAGCAGAATCCCATGCTTTGCCGATCTCTTTGTCATGGAGATCGGCAAGTAGCGCCGTCCCCACGATATTCGCTTGGCCGTGCTGCCGCGCGGAATTCATCATGTTCAATAAAACAAACAAATAATTTTTGTTTGGTTTATTGAGGATGACGAATCTTATAATACTGAACGTAATCACATATTATTAACGTAATATGAAAAAACAAGACTCCGCTAAGGTTTGGATTGGTAACCCTTAACTACATTGTCTCAGTCTTCCCACTGGTGCTACTGAATTTACAGTCACAAAGCAATTTCCACATGCTGCTCTTATTTCGGTGCACGACTGGATGCATGGTCTTACTACCGAAGAGATTCAATCGGATTGCCTTGGTGCTTATTCTGATTTAATTTTTAAAAGTCACGAAATATCAGGAAGATAGATCATCTGGTGAATAGCTTTACCTAGAACAGACCAGAACAGCAGTGCGCTCTCCCCATGTTTGAAAAAAATCCCGCGAATAAACACGAAAAGCCATCAACCCCCCCCCCCCAAAACAAAAAAAAAACAAAAAAAAAAAACAAAACAAAACAAAACAAAACAAAACACCCCCCCCCCCCAAAAAAAACCCTTGCACAGCGATTATCGTTCCAGGGAACCTATATGGGGTTTATCAGACGGAAGATGTCCTTTATGTAAAGATAGTAGAGAAGATTTGTCACATTTTCTATTTGTCTGACCAGCACTAAATGATATCAGGTTACAGGCATATAGAAATTATGAAATCAACTATCTGAATGAGAATAGTAAACAGGCATGACAGCGTTTTTCCGCCTCCTCGCTGAAAAATAAGGTATGTTGGTTCCTTGGCAAGCACGCATATGATCTTGGACAGGACATTGGTGAATTATTTGACCAAACATGTAAAACATATTTGGTTGAGGCTTGGCATTACAGGAGACAGTTACTTAATGACTTCTCTGAATGACAGATTGTATGATCGTTCTACATGTACCTCTTGTAAATAGACCTCCTCCAATGTAATTTTGTAGGGAAGTTCGGTAACGACACGAAATAACACGTGATGGTGCTCTCTTGACTTAAACTTACAGATGGAGTAAAACCAACCGAGCCGGGGTACGCTGCCGCGTACTTGTTACGTCTCCGCGGCTTTGCCCCCCCCCCCCCTCCCCCGTCACTCTGCGGAGGGACCCCCAGGTACAAACCCACATCTCCAGGTCTATGTAATAGTGGTAAATTGAAAATCTTGTAACTGACTTGTACATTCATACTGTGGTAATACCTGATTTTTTTCTTAATAATGACGCTGGAAGCTATATGTTCTGCATTGTATATGAAACATGTATAATGCACATGTCCTTACGCTTTCTAGAGTTTTGTCCCAATGAGTGGTTTATCTCTAGTTTTGGTGCGGAGGACATGCATTATTACTTATAGATACTATACTTATTTTAACATACGAAGATTATTCGATTGATAATAAGGATGTCTGATTATTTGTATATATTTTGGACGCATCATGGAATTTCCCCCGTTCCGTTGGTGCCCCTGCTGTAAAGGGGAAGTTTTCCTAATAAATTATTATCATTATTTGCAGGTCTCTGAAATTTCCAAGTAAGGCATCACTGACCTACCAGTTCACAAAAGATTTTTACAGCGTTTTTCTTATATATGAAAAATGCTTTGAAATATAAAAAAAGTCTTGAAGTATTATCTGTTGAGTAAAGTTGTGGTAAATTGCCCAAAATACTTCGCCGCGAAGTTTAAAGAGAAGGAATCGAGCATTATTAGTGGCAGCCTCTCCACGAATTTCCTCTTAACATTGGGGAATGTTAAAAAAAATGAAAGATAAAAATGAGTTATAAAAAACTATTAAACGAAAGTGTGAACGATTGAACAGTTGGTTGAGCGCACGCAAGTACGATTCCTGCCAAATTTGAAGACAAAGGAGTTTTTTTGGGGGGGGGGTTGTTTGTTTGTTTGTTTGTTTTTGTTCGTTTGTTTTTTTAAGTCAAGAATGTAAACTTTTAATGTGAACACAACACAAACACACCCACCATGCAGGCTCGGCTGACAGAAAAACCAAAGGAGCACTGAGCTTAACATGAAAAAATTCATGCCATCTGTTGAACATAGTTCAAAGGTACCAACAAAGATCCCTATGCAATTTTGAAGCAAAAATCTAGGTAATGCAAGAATCAAGGCATTTTAAGATCTCTCAAAACGGACCAACCAAAAACCATTTAGAGAAACATCTCAAAGATCGATACGTGGTATAGTTAGGCGTCAATAACAGAAAGAAAGAGAGAAAGAAAGATATAATTATTGTGAAACATTACATTTACAATATTGTGCACGTAAACTTGTCTTACCCTTGTGTACTCTTATTAGATGGATGAAAAGAGTGCAGGTGAACATGGATTATTACATATTTTTTGAAAATCACCAAAACTCAAAAAAAAGGCATCACCTAGTCAACAAACTAAGTGTAAGCAAAGTCAAGCAACATTTGTGCCAAGTTTCAAGAAAATTCAACAAGCGGACGTGGGGATAAATAAACAGCAAATGTTCATAAAAATGGAAAAGATATGGCAGGATATTCCTGTTAGACAAGTAAAGGTTCAGCGGCGGCCAAAGGGCGTTCGATACAATTTTGAAGCAAATGGCCGAATGATGTCTGAAAAGACCCCACCCCCACCGCCACAATGAGCCGAAAATCATCAAATTTCCAAAACATTTCTGATGTGAGATATATTCAACAAATTGATAGATATCCGCCAAGGGCATCAAGCTTAAGTTTGAAGATGATCATGCCAATCCTGTTCAGAATTCCAAAATGTAATCACACAGGAAAGACGAACGGCCAATTGTCTTTCAAGCTTGCTGACTGACAAGTCAGCAGAGTTGAACATATGCAACATCTGTCGAAACGAAGCCACTGTATCATTAAACTGTTGTTTTTCTTGACAAACGTACCAAATAACTTTCACGTGGTCTTAGGAATGCAGACTGTAATACATTTAGCAGGCTAGCATCTTTTCGGGTCAGACATGACGAAATAAATGCTTTGGGGGTTTCGGAAATCTTCATGACCAAGCAGTCGACCTTATGTGCCTGACCAAATCTTTTTCATATTTTATATATTATGGAACAGGCCACCTTACGTATATTCCTCACATATTGCGTTTCATACAGTCACAAATTGACTGTATGAAATGCAACATACAATAAATTACAGCGTGATTCTTGGCTTAATTTGCCCCGCCAGTGTAAGATTGACGCCTGGATAATATACGTTGCACAGGACAAAACTGCTTTTAATATTAAGTATATTTGTGTGTTTATGCTGTATACCCAGAAAGTCCTGTTGTCATTTATAAAGGAAAACTGAAATTATTCATAATTTTGTTCACCAAATTTCTACCGGGGACAAAAGACATATTCTGATTCACTCCTCGACCTCTGATTCGTCGGATAAATTTGTTTCAACGGCGATGCATTGTCAAACCTTTGTGAGATGGCCTTAGCAGCATACTTTTGTTATTGAATACACAAAAGATTTTCGAATTTAGATCAACCACTTAATAAGACCATTTCTATATTAATGCCACTTATTTACAGTCTCTTTTTGTTTATCATTAATTGAATGCTGTCACCTATTAAGACCACTCCTCAATTGAGACCACATTTTTCAGTCCCTCAGGTGTTCTCAACAGGGAGATTGCACTGTATTTTTGTATCAGGCGTATGTTTATAAACAGTCTGGTTGCAGGCGTGTTTATGAATATATATTCCCGCATCAGGCATATGTTTTCAAACATGCATTTTCGCAGCAGGAGTACGTTTATGAACACACACCTATGTACAATACTGCAGTCTCTTTCCACTTCACCCAGCAAACGCGAAAGAACCTTTTATACGGAATAAAAAAAAAACACATAAACACTCAAGATTTAATATTTGTCGCAATGTAATCATTCTTGTCTTCTAAATTACGATAACAATACAGTAAATATGTCTATAAGTGTTAACGTGCTGCCACAGTACGATCTTTTGTGGGATCTTATGCAATGTTTTTCTTGCTTTTTATTTCCCTAAATATTAGTAACCCCCCATTCACCTTTTTGGACGATGTTTCCAAATAAAATGAAATAACGAGGCGGCACTTCAAATCTTTTTGATACCTATAAGGCATTGCTATCATATCAATGAGTGGTTGGTATTTTCAACTTGTTATTCAGCACGAGTACAGCATCTAGTTTGCAACCCACGCTTCGCCTTCATTGTTTGTTTGTTCTCACAAGGTGCGTTAATTTAGTACTTAGACCACATTGAAAGCAATTACATCGTGTATTTACGGTTGTATACTATACGTTAGCAAGGTTAAGAAGAAATATATTGAATATGCTTTGGGGAACTTAGAACGTTCCAGGGTTTAGTTTCCATAGTCCTGAAATTATGAAAGTCATGTGTCTGGAAGAAATTTTGATACTATGCCAGGAATTAAAACGAGGAGATTTTAACTTTCGAGGAAGAACCTCCTGATGGTATGGATACAGTTGGACTTGTGCCTCCTGTATTTGCCCTGCACGAGGATTGTCGATGCGCGATTAGATCGTAGGTTTTACCTGTGTAATCAGTGTAAACACTTTTGTCCGCAAAGAGGGAGTCGGTGGCAATAGCTTGCAGCACTTGATCAGAAATGGGAGGCGGTGTGACATCCGGGTATCGCATTTCGACGACGCTTATAATCGTATCTATCGGACTCTGTCCTAACGCCATAGTGACAATCATACTTATTACTTTTTCCGAGAGATTGGCGTTAGTTTTGGCCGCTAGCACTTGCTCTTCTGTATTAATTGTACCGTCACGAATGCAGGAAAGGCTTATTCCGTCGTACAGGGCCTTATCAGGAAAAGCATGGGCAATTATTTGGTAAATTTCTAGTTCGCCGTTAACAGGAATACTCAAAGCTTCCAACTTGTGCTTAATAGAACTCACAGTAGCGTCGTCTCCTACGTCCAGGGTTATTTGGTCATACTTTCTCAAATAGTCATAGGCGTTTTTAAGGTTGATGTAGAATTTATTTAAAAAGGCATACATGGCGTCTTGGTGAGATCTAAGATTGGATTCCTCTGTAACAGTATTGTTGATGTCAATCATGGTTTTTCTGTCATCAGGGCTACCAACCATGAAGAAAGTGCGGCTAGACACGAGAATCTCGTTCAATATCATGAAATTAATAGAATGGTTGGTAACTTGGCTCTCAACCTGCTTCACGACCGCCGCCATATCAGCCTTGCTTGTTCTCGCTTCTGCCAAATATTTTGTCATGTCAGTCTTTTGATCGGTTAAGTGCTTTTTAGCTTCAGCGTTCTTCTCGATGATATCATATATTTGCCACGAACACAACGCAATCGAGGCCACCTTGAAAACATTGCTCATGAATTTGACAATTCGACTGTTAGCAATTGACGAAAATTTTCCGGTAAATCTTTGCCATGTGGAAGTCTCTTCTGTCACCGATAGGTTAATCTCTTCATACGTGTACTTTCCACTTTGCAGCTTGTTAAGGCTAACCTGTTTAATTGGTGTTCTTGTTGCTTCTTCTATCTCAAACAGAGTGTTACCTTTGAGACCATAAAATGTGTCTTCCCTCTTTATAATTGCGGTATACTCCGGAACTGGAGGTGCCTCTCCGGTCAATGTATAATATCCTGATCTTAATGCCGCCCCAACATATGGAAGCATCTCAAGTCCTAGAGTGGCTCCCCATACAATGGCGTCTGATTTGCTGGATGCAGTTGAACCCACGCCATCTAAATCTATTATAAACTTATTGATGTCACTGTCCAACGAAAAGAACGAAGGAGTGACCACTGGAAGACGACCAACATAGCTCTGTACCTGGCTCAATAATTTTATATATTTCTGAGACATATCTACGGCGTCATTCAGCTTTCTCACGATGTTCCCATTATTTGCATCTGCAATGCTAGCCAAGTCCCGCAAAAACTCGTACCGGTCTTCTATGTTCATCACGGCCGTTGATTCATCAGCAAGATCTTCTCTCAGCCTGGCTACCTCTTTTCGCAGTTTACATATATCTTTCTGCAGTCCGTCGCAGCCCATATTTGCCAGAATGACTGCCACACATGCAGCCTGTGCTGAGCCACTTATAATTTCCAGTGCAACAGCCCAGTTTCCTGTGAAAGCAAAAAGCAAAAATGAAGATAAAGGTGAAATATTGTTAGTTTTGCGATAAGCACAGGAACGTAGGCCATATGAAACATATCACTTCAACGAAATTATTCGTTCGTTGTTCGGCTCAAAAATGGGTAAATGGCCTTACATGTATAGAAAGGTATCAAGAAATCTTTACGTCCCTATTCCAACTAAAGGACCATAATACCCAATTTTGGCTCCCTTATCACTTTGTGATATCACAAACACAACATAAGCTGGCTGATATGTTTTTGTCGACTGTATCAATGGTATCTGATTTCATAAGTGGAAACAATGTAAGCGTGTTAAAGGAATTTAACTCAGCTTAATGCCTTTTCTTCCCTCTGAACATTTATTTTGATTGCAATTTCAAAAAAGGCAGTGATTTCACGGCATACCGTCATAAAAATCGATTAATTGGGAACAGTTAAACAACCGAGCATACTAACAGATAATACAGTTTTGTCACAGTATTTCATACCTGGAACATACTTATTACCGAAGGTAAAGCTTCAATATGCTAACGGAGAGTCAGTCAATGGTTTTACAAAAACACGACTGCTTGACCGATTTGTATTTTGTTAAAGTGTGTGTGTCAACACACATTTTTCTTTCTTTCTTTCTTTCTTTCTTTCTTTCTTTCTTTCTTTCTTCTTTACCTGTGAATTTGTACGACACTTTTCTCTGACACTAATACACATAGAAACTGTAAACTCTGTATGTTGTACCTCCCTACAAGGAGTTTGGTCTTTTAAAGCAGAGGAATGAATATGTTTAAAATTATGCAACTTAGGGGCATTTGGAACTTTCCATCTTGAATATCTTCAAAAGTATAATAGATAGAGATGTCATTCCAGATTTTACTACAGGGTTATTGACCATTGCACAGCTAATAAATTAAAACAAAAGTTGTAGCAATTTAAATTATTCTAATTAGCAACATTTGAAGTTTTAAATCTTTAATTTCTTCAAAACTAGTACAGATAAAGATGTCATTTCAACTTTTCATAGGGGGTGATTGACCATTGCACATGTAATTAATTCAAAGCAAAATTTGTAGCAATTTAAATTATGCTAATAAGCAGTATTCGAAATTTTCAATTTTGAATATCTTCAAAACGATAATAGATAGAGATGTTATTCCAACTTCTACTAGGGGGGTTGCTGGCCATTGCGCACCTAATGAATTAAAAAGAAAAGTTGTAGCAATTTCAATTATGCCAAGTAGCACCATTGGAAATTTGAAATCTTGAATAACTTCAAAGCTATAATAGATTGAGATGCAATTCCAATTCTACTCCTATGTTGTGGACTAGTACGCAGCAATAAGCTTTGAAGACAGACACACACACACTGATTTGCTATGCAGTAAATCATATTTTCTAGTTGATCAATACACTTACCAAAATTTTATAAACAAATAAAAGATAAGAAAGGTGGTATCACAACATGCCTGCTACATGATCAACACTAAAAGTACAGTGCTTCCCGATTTGAACATAATCTAGCCAAGGCTTTCAGGCGACAACAGAAACAGCGTAAAAAGCACCAAAAGAAATAAAAAAATCAAAAAAATCAAGCCCTTCCTGGCAAAAAATAAAGATCTATGAGTACCCAGGAATCGAACCTGTCTGGTTGATTTTTACTAATTGTCTACAGTATTTTCAAGAGGGGATATTTGGAAAATTTAACTAAAATAGACGGTAAAAATCGATAGCAAGTAAACTTGGTAAATAGATCACCATGGTGTATCCCACAAAGTCAAGGGAATAGCTTGGAAGTAAAGAAATTTGACATATTTATTGACGACCCATTGCCATCAAGTTTGAGGAAAATCTGTTGCAAGCAAAATCAAATCTCCATTAATCAAAGTCTAAAATGTAAATGTCAGTTTCAGTCAGTCAGTGGCCTGCAGATTAAGATAGTAAGTTTGCAGAATTTCATTTTAAATTCACTTTGGCATCTCCACTTTCAACACATAATTTTGCAAAGACGCCGACATGATGACCGATCCTCTATGGACACAATCAAATGATACTTCTGAGCCTGCATTGGCACATGTATTTTTCATAGCGTTTAAGATATATTTAATAAACTGACAAGTCAGGTAAGCTGAAAAACCCTATAACATATATGTAAATGTATCCTTATTTTTCAAATTGTCCGGGCAAATTTGCGATAGCTTTGCTTGCTCAAGAACCTCAAAATTTATGCCCCGGTTGAAAAAAAAATGCGTATCTTCACTGGGATATATTATAAAATAAAAAGTATTTATACATGCGCAGAAAGTATACAGGTTCCAAACGATATGACGTAAAAGGCTAACGTTATGACACTCTGGTTATAATGGCAGTTTACTCAACAGTTCATTGTATTAGTGCGCAAAGATTCGAAAAAAATCCTTCTGGGTTCTACCAATGTCTGTAATGTTTGCATACAGCTACTGATCACTTGATATGTGGTCACTTTACAAATATTTTTGTCACAGCAAGTTTTAAAATTCTTATTTTCTACTTTTTAGCTGTAAGTAACTTTAGCTACAGCTCTTATATTTTCACAGGATTATAGTACTGTATAAGAAGAGTTTTGAGCTTGAATAATCTGTTGCCATTAGATTTCAATCAGGTAATGCTCTTATGCATTAAAGGAATTTGGGGAGGAAATGTCAAGGAAACAAGACAACAGACACTTATTCAAATGGGTTTGAGCAACTGTACGATTCATATTCAACGGGCACAACCAAGCTTCTATTCCCTTTGATTTTGACAAACACTCAAATGAAGTCCACTTTATTAAAGGATCCAAAGCATTGATCTTGCAGTGTAGGAAAAGCATTGTAAAAATGTGGAAACACACGTCACATGATCAAAGTGTGTGTGTCAACACACTTTTCTGTTTTTCCTAAAGTTCTCTTTTTCTTTCTTTCTTTCTTTCTTTCTTTCTTTCTTTCTTTCTTTCTTTCTTTCTTCCTTCAGTCCTTCCTTCTTTCTTTCTTTCTTTCTTTATCAGTATATTTGTCCGACACTTTTCCCTGACACCAAAAACACAGAAACTCCACACTTGGCACAATTGTACCTCACAATACAAGGAGCTTTGCCTTTTTATGCAGAGGAATGAAGATGCTTAAAATTATGCAAATTAGGTGCATTGAAATTTTCAATCTTAAATATCTTCAAAAATAGAGAACAGATATGATATTCCAACTTTTACTAGAGGATTATTGACCAATGCACAACTAATGGGTTAAAAACAAAAGTTGTAGCAATTTAACTTATGCTCAGTAGCACCATTGGAAATTTTAAATCTTGAAGAACTTCAAAGCCATAGCAGATAGAGATGTCATTCCAACTTATACTCCTATGGTATAGACTAGCACGCATCTGATGGATTGGTAACGAAGGCTGCACAAATTTGAATTATGCAAATTAAGGGCATTTCAAATTTCAAATTTTGAATTTACCCTCAGCTGTAACTAGCTCTATTTTAGATGTTGCCAATTAGTATGCGTAAAAGTAAAAGTTGTAGCAATTTAAATTATGCTAATTTGCTGTATATCGAATTTTCAATCTTGAATATTTTCAAAAATATAATAGATATAGATGTCATTCCAACTTCTACTAGGGTGTTATGGACCACTGCTCACCTAACAAATTAAAAAACAAAAGTTGCAGCAATTTAAATTATGCTCAGTAGCACCATTGGAAATTTTAAATCTTCAGCTCGGCGAAATATCTTGGAATGTACATTGATTCAAACCTGAAATGGGATCTTCACATTGATAACATGGTTAAAAAAATATCTGGTAAAATCGCAATTTTGCGATCCCTGAGAAAGATTGTACCAGTGGAGACACTCAAACTTCTCTACAATGCTATAGTACAACCGCATTTTGATTACGCTGATGTAGTGTATGATAAGGGTTTAAAAACAGATCTTGACAGACTTCAGAAACTTTAAAACAGAGCTGCAAGACTAATTTTGGGGTCGTCATTTAAAACTAGCAGGAATGACATGTTTAAAAAGCTGGGGTGGTTGTCACTTCACAATAGACGTAAAATGCATGAATGTATAATGCTCTACAAATGTTTAAATGGCCTGGCCCCCAGTTACTTAACTGAAAAATTCAAACTCAATAGTGATTTCCATTCTTACAATACAAGAAATGCCAGAGACATAGTAATAGAGGAAACACAAAAACAATATTTTAACAATAGTTTTAGAATATCAAGTACCAAACTTTGGAATGAACTCCCACAGGACTTAAAAACCTGCTCGACAATTGGGTCTTTTAAGAACAAGGTGCTTAACCATTATTTGTCAAATGTACAGTTTGAGTATCTGACTAGCTTTTTACCACACTATGGACTATATTCAGTAGCCTATGTTGTATCTCTAGTTACAATTTGTATGTTTTAGTTTCGTATTATATATGGGCGATTCGGCCACCAAAAATAGTACTTGTACTAAGTGTGTCACCGAATTAAAATAAAATTTTTGACTTGACTTGACTTGAATAACTTCAAAGCCATAATAATAGATAGAGATGCCATTCCAACTTCTACTCCTATGGTATGGACTAGTACGCATCTGATGGATTGGTAACGAAGGCTGCACAAATTTAAATTATGGAAATTAAGGGCATTTCAAATTTCAAATTTTGAATATACCTCAGCTGTAACTAGCTCTATTTTTAGATGTTTCCAATTGGTATGAGTGAAAGTTGCATAACGTCTGTAGGCGCATTGGCAGGTTGTGCCTGCATCACATACACCAGACAGGCTTGCACATGAGCTTGGCTGGTCTGTGTAAGACGTACGGCTGGCATTACACAGAGATTTATGTATTGCAATTGAACTTAAGTTGAGTTAAAGTACTTTAAGGCAATTTATAAAAAATATTTTCCATCATCCAAGAGATAAGTTGGATGCATTGATGTAAGACTTGGAGCTTGTTACACTGACGCTGCTTTGTGTCAAGTGTCGCTTTCTAACATTGTTCCTGAAAACCAGTTGATTAGGCTAACTGGTTGTATCTGTTATACTCTGTAGTATTGAAGTACCGATTGTACACTGTCATACCGGTCATACATTGTAGTACTGAAGTACTCAATGTACACATTTGTAACATTGTCGTGCCAATCATACACTGGCGTAATATTGTCGTACATATCTACGCTGTTGTACTTGAAGCACACATTAAACGATTCGCCCTCGGGAAGACAAGCTCCCTCGGGGTGACAATGCTTGTTGTTCCCCTCCTGAGAAGGCAATAATCGTTTTATTATACCAAAAATCATAATAGCGAGGGTCACTAGCTCCTACCATAAACACATGTGAATATAGGATATAACAGAACAGTAAATGGTTCAATAAGAAGAGTACTCAGTATCTTGCCAATGAAATTGATTTTCTTCGTCACCCGTACTGCGCTTTCGCACATGGGCGCAGACATTGCCTTTTTTATGCATTACAGGAAATTTTCGCAGTTTTATTTACACCAAAGTCTCAAACTTACCGGCGTTTATGGAAATTATGTCAATAATTCATAACTGTTTAGAAAACATTGCCGATGGAATGAATAATGATAACGATTCCTCAACTTGCATCGTTAACACCTCGATGGAACGTGGACATGGCAAACACGCTTCTGGGGCTGGAAATGGGTTTCTGCGGAATACAAAAACTTGACAGGTGTGAAGGTAACCTAGATAAAAATCGCAAAATATTATAGTAAAACTATCCTAGTAGAGAATACTGCTGCACAGGAAGGCCGAGTTCATGTCTGGCATTACCACTCCGACTCCACGAAGTAGTAAGTCCAAGCAATGAATGGAATTCTAGGAAAAATATCTTCTGCTATGTATTGACCTTTGACCCTGCTCATGAAAGTAGTACCCGGAGAACTAGGAGGATATGGATAGGGTTATTCTCCACTCTGTATTTCCCTGTTTTTGAGGCTAATACAGCTATAACTACTGGATAAATAACATTTGTTGCGCGTGTTGCGTGAAATGTTAATTAATGTCTGCACAAGTGCGGTCATCATCAACCAGGGCGCTCTTTTAAGCCTTCCAGATCGCAACTTACGCTATATCCCTCCGAGGCCCCCAAAGGCCATGCTGCCAATGTACGCTCATATTTGGTGTTATCTCTGGAGAGGCAACAATGACTTTTCGTACTGACTACATCTCTGCCACAGGTTATGATACTATTTCAATGGGGATATAGAGGTCTTGGGCACAGTAGTTAAATTTGTGGAACAGTGTCTAACAAAAAGAATGACTGTACGACAGATGGGTTCGTTCAGCCGCTCAAAGTACTACGGCCTTGCTCCCCTAGAGTGGTTTAGTGAAGGGCCGCTGGAGGGCCGTAGCAACAAGATGGTACTGCCTGATCTGTCGAGGTTATTATCAATACTTTGTTGGTGTTAGTGTCACTTTGTGGACTTGTATGGATGAAGATCATTGTTGCGACGGTGGTTGTAATTATATTTTTGAATGCAGAAATTTACAGGTGCAAATGAATAATGCACCTGTGCAAGCCAATTTACTGCAATATGCCTATATTTTTAGCAATTTTTTTTTGCAATCTTGTCATGTTAAAATTAGACATGGCTTTATTGGCCGTATGGACCATTGGATGTACGTTTTGGACTCTTTTGGGTACAGACGAACTATTAATTTATGTGATTGAGCTAAACATACCAAGAAGCATTGCCTTTTGTCGGAATTTACTTGGATTTGTTTCATTAGGACTACGTTTTGGATATGGTTATGACACTCTCTCATTTGTAGTACTGACGCTCGCATCTTAGGCTATGCCTACAACATATTAAATAACACAAATACATAGCTTAATAGAATTCTTCCCACTAACACCGCAGGGTTCCTTGTTTGCTTGCTTCAAGCGCGAGCCTAGGTCACGTCATAGCCTGGTTCCCGTGCACACCACCAGACATGACGACACTAAAGCGCCCTCTGTCGGAATGAAGAGGGTGACAATAGTGATGTCTCCCTGCACCAAATATGGGACATTACTATTGTCACCCTCCACTGAAGATTCACGTGGATGTCAGGAGACAGTCATACTTGTCTAAGCCTCAACAGCCAATCAGAATCTTTCATTTCTATTTGAGGTATCATAATGTACATTGTCGTACCGATAATACACTGTAGTACTGAAATACCAATTGTACATTGCCATACCAATAAGCTTTCAAGACACACACACTGATTTGCTACGCAGCAAATCATCTTTTCTAGTTCTGCCTGTATTCTTTCTCGTTGTATGTCAGTTCGCGTCTGCAGATAAGTGGTACAGTGAAAAGCAAACTGAAATAAGGCAAATATTGCCAACAATTCTTGACGTCTATCGATTCGTTGTTTGCAAAGACGACGCTAATTTTTTCAAAGACGTTCATTTCTTGTGTTTCAAAAACGTAACACAACGCTAGTTCTTGATATATTTTGGATATTAAAGACAATGATATGAAGTCATGGGACAACATGTAAGAGCAAACGCATATTTATTGACAGATACTCGCCTATCAATTTGATGGTCAACAGCATCCCTGGACAAGCCAACTGGTTGCTCCGTGTGCCCATGTTAATAGTGTTGACAGGGTCAGTTACGTATAGCTAGTTCAGTGTTAACAAGACTGACTCATCAGCATACTTACGAGAGGTGCGGTCAAGCGACTTATCAACCGTCTTCCAGGGAAGGACTCTTTGAACAGCAAAGAGTTCAGTCCTTTTCTGCTCTGAAAGTATATGCGGTTAGCATTATAACGGCCTAATATAAATGGACGATGTTTGACAACGACAAGTAACAACAGGATATACTTATAGGAGGAGATCGATAAAGTGGAATCCAATCTAAAAAGTACTAAAATCTTTTCTATCGCAAAAATAAAACAAAATTATGAAAATGGATGACAAGTAACAATTGTCATATGTATTTTTTTAATTAAACCCTATGATCCTGCCAATTTTTATATTAACCACCAGGATGGAATGCAGGTGAGGCACTTACAATTTTATCGAAATTGTAGAGAAAAACAGGTGTAAAGGCTGTTAATTTTTCTTCGGTGAGATTCTGTATTAAATTTAGATTATTTTTACTATTTCAATTCATCGAGGTTTCCCATAACCTAAATATATATACATATATTTTGTCTGGTATATCAACATTACTCAACATAACATACAGAAAAATAGGTCAAAACGAATTATTTCATAGCTGTCACGAATGTGATCAAGGTTTTGTTGTACGGCTTCAAATTTCATGGTTAAGTCTTCGCTAAACAACTTTATATTCTATACTTGGCACCACGTATTAATCGTGAATTTGTAGTTATTTTATTTGCAGTAACAGACATATTTTCCTGATCTTTTCACGCTTATGGGTAAATTTTGATCATATACGGCATATTGGTTTAGGATGTAATATGCCATTAGTGAAATGAGTAGCTAGGCCACAATGACCGGTTTTGATGCTACGGCGATTTTATGTCATATATCGCGTTTCGCGGTTAGATGTCAATTTTGATTTGGTCTTCAAAAGCATGCTTTACATTTAAGAGTGTATGTAGGACACATCGACCTTCTTTTTAAAGTCAAATGGAATACATAGCGAGAAAGCGAGATGCTGCGTTCGGTGAAATCCTTCATGTAATACTTACCATATTACAAAACGGTTTGTACATACTGTTAACAATCAGGGAACATGGTTACTCTTCCATACCCACCTCCCACCCCCACCCCCGTGCGCCAGAAGGCCTATAGTTACAACATGCACTGGTCAAGGTACCAAAAAATGCAGCACTTTAAAGAAAAAGATGTACCTGACAAAGCCCACAAAAGCTCATTTGGACTTGGATTATAAAGTAACGAATGTGAGGTGGAAATGATTAACTAAAATAAAATAGATGGTAAAATATCATAAACGCTTGGCCCAAATACATCATCAACTCCATAAGCGCCACGCATTGACTTCTACAAATGCGTTTAGTAAACACAAAAGGAATAATGAAAGGTACCAAATATTACAGTGCAGTAAGATCACACACAATGCAAAAACCACACATATAAAATCGCCCAAGCCAAGCCTATTTTTCATCAGTCTCAAAATAACAATGTGAAATTTCTCCTCTAAAGGACCTGTGGTCTGCCTGGTATGGGGATAAAAATCAGCCTGATGATATTAAACTAAGCGAAGCTATTACTTATGAAAAGGTATGATGAAATGGTGAGAGTATGCAGCGACCCACCAATTTACTTAAAGAAAAATTGAAATTTTGCCAGCACTTTAAATAGATGTTCACGCCACGGAGTCTAGTAAAGTAAACTTAAGTGCCAAAGTAAAATTCCAAAACCGTCCAAATACAGCAAAAAGAGATCTGGGTAAGTTAGGTTAGGGCAGGCCACAGCAGGGCAACGCAAGCAAAGCCAAGGGGATCAAAAGAAAACATGCGGTTACCTTCTTCTATTTTTCGCTGTTTTTCCCATCGCCTTCTTTGTAGTCTCTGTAGAAGTTTGGTGGCCTCCATCCTCAATTCTGGCGATAGATTAAGAACATTAAAACAACTTATCTCTTAAGATGTTTCTTTCTTTTCCTGTCACAAGATACAAAGAATGAAATCATCCGGCTACGGATCGTAAAAGATTCAAAAAGCATTGTTGCATAAAGCATGGCTACAGAAAGCAAGGTCAATAACAAAAAGAAAGCTACCATGGCAGGCAAGTCATTGGAAGTTCTTACAGTGATACTTAATCGGTAAAAGTACATGCCAACAAGAGACCAGGGGAGAAGAAGGACATTTCTCCACTCATCAAGGCATCGACGCATTTCTCCCATACAATATCAAGTGGCTCAAGCTATTTTGCTCACGTACCAAAATAACATGTTAACCATCTGAGTCATCATGGTATTTTAACTTCGCCATATAAACCCATCATTGTCAGCAACCTTAGTCTCATTATTAGCATTATTAGCATCTGTGGCTATCTTCAGGTCGACTTGTTATTTGTCAGAAAGAAATCAACTGTTTGCAGGTGTCTACGAAGATATCTCCATGAGGGATAACGCCTCATGACATTTGTGAATTTACGAGAAGCGCTTGCAGTGACTGTAATAAAAAATTGGCTCACTTGTAGGCCTTAAAAGACAGGTCGGTCATTTCAATGGATGATTTGCTTTATGAGAAATACAGGACGACCAACAAGGTTCACAGTATATAAATGGTCTATAACCTTATAATGATGATAGGAAAAAGTTAAGGTGGTCAAGAATGTTTGTCTCCCGCAACCCAGGGTACTGTATTGGGTTTCCTTTCATAAATATACTAAAACAATTTGATGGGATAATTTGACTTATGATGAAAATTCAAAAGCGACACCTGTACATTTTTTACGGCAAATACATTGCAAACAAACAAACAAACAAACAAACAAAACTAAAAAAAAAAAAAAACGAGCGAGAAGCAAAAAAAATGTAAAACAGTTAAAAATATGTAAACAGGCTCTCAACTAGAAAATATTTGCTTCAAAACAAATTTGTCTGTGCACTTACACAGGAAAGTTGTTGCCCTGTTCATTCATATTAAAATTGGAAGCGCTGCATGAGAAAAAGAACATAAAATTAAAAAAAGAAGTGTAGCAAAATAAGGCTATTGGCATGACAAAATCTGTAAGAAAAAAGAAAATGCCTGACAGAAAGAAAGAAAGAAAGAAAGAAAGAAAGAAAGAAAGAAAGAAAGAAAGAAAGAAAGAAAGAAAGAATTTTGATACAACAAAATGCAAAGTGTCAGCAAACAAACAAGATTTGGTTATATAGTGAGAAACTCTAACTAATTCTAGTATATATTTACTGCAACTTTGATTCCATTATGGATCACTGTTGGCACTACAGCATGGACTAATGAAAAACTGGTCACCTTATAGCATAAAACTGTTATGTTTGACATTAATGTAAGCGAAAAATCCTGTTGATATGCATATACATGCAATTGACAGCTAATGCCAGATCATGGCCTGTTGTATGTCTGCTTTATCACAAATATGTACAAGTGGACCTGCTATTGTTGCTCCTAATTTGCAGTAGGCCTATTTGAACTTCATTGATACGACCCCAACACTGTTCTGAGGTTATAGCCTAAGTGGCGTCTTTGATCTTAGCTTTGGACCAAATTGAAAACACAAACCATATTTTGCAATTGCTGAAAGAAACATGTGAGCATTCCGAATAGGGTGTTTAATGTACAGTTTATATAATAAAGCTTAAGATTTGATATATATACACTCAATATATGTGTATTGTTACAACTTTGAAACATGTACCGTGTGGTTAAAACATTTCTCCAAAAATTAGACTAGAAATGGTGAAAACTGAGACAGTTTATATGACGCGGACTTGACAAAATTAAACATTGATGCAAGTTTCTGTTTCAAATTAAAATGTGTACTTGTACACTTTTTGTAAGTTACAATAAAAGCGTAAGGCATAAATGGGCAACGGATTTGTCAATTTGCATTTGATGAATGATTGATAGGTAAAATCTTGTGTTATGAGACGGTTTGGGGACCGTGAAAGGTCAACATGGATACACTGGGTGTGTACATGTGTGAACATCCATGCATTATACCTGCCGGGGAGGGGAACGTACAAAGTATCAGACGGTTTGACAAAGTGACTTGAAATAAAGAGAATCTTTAATAAGAAACGACCTTGTCAATGGAGTGGCCCAGTCAACATTACATAAGATGCTGACATGGGAAAACTCTCCGGCGAGATTGCATTTAAAAGTGTATTGACTGAAAGTCTTGAGAGCAAAAAGCAGCATGTCATTGGGGTTGTCTCTTCTTAGGAACAAAAGCACAAATTAACTAGGAAAGATGATTTGCTGCATAGCAAATCAGTGTGTGTGTCTTCAAAGCATATTGGTATGGCAATGTACAACTATTCAATAAAACAGGAGTAGAAGTTGGAATGGCATCTCTATCTATTATAGCTTTGAAGTTATTCAAGATTTAAAATTTCTAATGGTGCTTTTTTACATAATTTAAATTGCTACAAGTTTTATTTTTAATTCATTAGGTGATTAGATGCCAATGGTCAACAACCCCCTAGTAGAAGTTGGAATGACATCTCTATTATACTGTTGAAGATATTCAAAATTGAAAATTTCAAATTCAGTCAGAAAGAAAGAAAGACAGACAGACAGACAGACAGACAGACAGACAGAATGAATGAAAGAAAGAAAGAAAGAAAGAAAGAAAGAAAAAGAAAGAAAGAAAGAAAGAAAGAAAGAAAGAAAGAAAGAAGGAAAGAAAGAAAGAAAGAAAGAAAAGTGTGTGTTGACACACACACACTTTAATGATAGAATGCATGAGCAGGGATCTTGAACATTTCCTGGACTGTGTAATTGAATATAAATAATGTAGCCCAAAATGTTTTCTTTAAGAGCCACTGAACTGACTGATCAGTGTCCAAAAAGAAAACATTAACTTGAAATTAAATTACCAAACAGACATAGCCATTCAATCAATGCAGCCAATGTTTATATGACAAAATTAACTCATTCAGTGATAAACCCAAAGGATATGCTCTTTGCTAATTCTTTCAAATTTGCATTGCTAATATATTGTGTGAAACAAATAAAAAAGGTCAGAATATCACAAATCATGAGCAGATATTATATTCTATTATGATTGTCAGAAATTTTAAATCATAACCCCCTCATTTAAAAGATAAGAATACTCAGTATATCCCTTTGATACAAATTTTACTGACAGTAAATGAAGACTTCTGTCCTGAATGAGTCAAGGCATGCCGCATTTTCAAAGGGTCATATTGATGTCACATCTTGTAAAATATATACCAGGATTATGGCTTGTTTGCAGTTTAATTGAGATGTGACACCCCTGTAAAAATGTCCCACAGGTCTTGCGGTGTTGATAAAGGCTGTGGATTATGAGTGAAATCTATTGGGGGTAATAAAATACACATAAACTTCAGGAGGAAAGGGTAGGGTTTATTTTGATGTGATTACACTTGCCAGGACTTTGGAATACGCTGGCCATTTGATACCAATCATTCACTGTCACTGGTCATGTGTGTTTGGTGGGGTGGCAGACACATAGCAGAGTCAGATCCACAGCTATATAACATATTGAAGATTTAAAACTTTAATTAGCCCTCATTTGCATAATTTTGAAAAGAATGACCTCGCATTATAAAAAGGCCAGACTTTATCGATAGAAGTATAATTGTGCCAAGTTTGGAGTTTCTACGTGTTATACTTTTCAAATGAAATGTCGGACAAATTTGCCTGTAAAGAAAGAAACAAAGAAAGAAAGAAAGAAAGAAGAAAGAACGAAAGAAAGAAAGAAAGAAAGAAAGAAAGAAAGAAAGAAAGAAAGAAAGAAAGAATTCCTAGAAAAACAGAAAAGTGTGTGCTGACACACACACTTTAATGATCGGGGAAAATAAACATACAGAATGTCCAATCACATTAAATGCCTCTGATTCATTTAAAATCCGCTGTCGCAGTTCACCGGTTTGAAGAGGATACTGACAACTGACAACAATAAACACAAGAACGGTTACACTTACGCCTTTCTTCTTCCCTTTCATTTTCTTCTGCCTGGTACCTCTGCTGGATCCGCATTTGATTTGCGTACATTCTTTTGTAGTTTCGTGCTGCTCTAGCATCTAAAATTATATATATATATATATGGGTCATGAGAGATGGGAGAGCATCTCTCTCTCTCTCTCTCTCTCCAATAATATCTTTATTTCGGACATATACAGGCCACAGGCCTACAATGTCTAACAGTGTACAAAATAATACAGGAAAATAAATGGAGATGGCTCACGTCACTTGACCAATAATGTGAAAAAGAAGCTAATAAAGTTCAGAAGATCTCTTATGTTGTTGTGTTTCTTTAGATAGTATAATAATTATCTTGTTTAAATACTTAGCGAACTTGCATATTTTTTGCATTTCCACTCTTAATATATATATTTTCTATTTGTCAATGCAATCTCTCTTGACTTCAAGTCTTCAGTGGAAATTAGCAGTCTAATTTATATACATACATGTAAATTACATTTCAAGTTGCTCTCTCTCTCTCTCTCTCTCTCTCTCTCTCTCTCTCTCTCTCTCTCTCTCTCTCTCTCTCTCTCTCTCTCTCTCTCTCTCTCTCTCTCTCTCTCTCTCTCTCTCTCTCTCTCTCTCTCTCTCTCTCTCTCTCTCTCTCTCTCTCTCTCTCTCTCTATATATATATATATATATATATTATGTTTGGAACGAGCGGGACCCGAACCTGCAACCCCTGGCAACAGTCGCCTAGCCGAAATGAGAAACGCACATATCCACTAGACCCAATCCCCATTCCTAAAAAGAATGGTTCAATGGAGGTAGTTATGTGCGAGTGCCATATCGACACGGTAATGCAGTATATTTTCTGAGTCGGCATTTATTTCCAGAATCGTGGACTTAAATGCACCAGCATTAAGGAAATGCCGAAAATATATATTTTATGTTCGGAACGAGCGGGACCCGAACCTGCAACCCCTGGCAACAGTCGCCTAGCCGAAATGAGAAACGCACATGTCCACTAGACCAAATCCCCATTCCTAAAAAGAATATATATATATATATATATATATATATATATATATATATACACCAGTGCAGTTTTTCATTCAGCCCATGACCAGTAGAAAGAGAGGAAAAGGGAAGGGGAGAGAGAGAGGGAGAGAGAGAGAGAGAGAGACGGACAGAGAGAGAGAGAGAGAGAGAGAGAGAGAGAGAGAGAGAGAGAGACGGACAGAGAGAGAGAGAGAGAGGGGGGTATGTCAGACAAACGTCTGTTCTCATTGTACCAGGGCATACCTCAACAGAGTTTCAAGGAAACAGCTAACACCTCATTCCTTACACTTAAAAGGGCCCCTTGTTATTAAAAACAGATATCATTTAGAGTTGTCGTAGTGCAAATGACCCTCTTAAGGGCCTCTTCTGGCCTTGTAGAAATTCACGCCCGATGTTTTATATATGGCTCACACTGTTTAATTGCAATATTGCGAGAATAATTTGCATAAATCACTGCAGCTGTTGCATTGGTAGCCAACCGCACTAACTTTAATATGAACCTGTTGAAGACAGTAGATAGATATACTTTATTTCACCAAGTTTACAAAATTAGCGTGACACTAGTTTACATTTTGGCCCTGAAATAAATATTTACAATATATACATATAAAAAGAAGAATGTCAATAAAATTCAAGGCTTGGTTTTCCAGTAGCTCCTTTTAAACTTTTCCAGTGATGGTTCCAGACGAACAGATTCCGGAAGTTTGTTCCAATGGAAGGGGCCGGAGTAGGAGAAACTATTGCGAAATATATCAATTTTAGGTTTAGGGACATGTAGGAGGGATTTGCTGGTTGATCTGGTACTTCGTGTGGAAACGTCGCTCGTAAAGACCAATCTATCACGAATATAGGAGGGCGTTTTCCCATGTAAAGCCTTATATGTTAAAATACATTTGTGGAATTTGAAATTGTCATATAAAGTATTCCACTGTAGTTGTTGGAATAAGGGCTCGGTGTGATCTAAGTAAGAGGCACCAGTGAGTATTCGAGCCGCACGTTTTTGGAGCTTGTACACCTTGTCAAACAGTTCTGCACTACAGTTACCCCATACAATATCACAATACTCAAAATGGGGTTTAACGATTGCATTGAACAGTAGTTCCGTGTAGTCTTGGGGTAGAATTGTTCTTAGGTACTTCAGAAGTCCAAGTTTTTGTGAAATCTTTTTGCATATTTTGTCAATGTGGGTCTGAAAGGTCAATGCCGAATCAAAAATAACACCAAGCAGTTTAGCTTCATTGACCTGTCGTATACTTGAACCATTAATTGAAACATTGTAGCCATCAATATTGCATTTTGAAAGACGCTGGTGGGTACCAAAAAGAATTGATTGACATTTAGGAATGTTCAATACAAGCTTATTCCGATAGAGCCATTCAGAGACCGTAGCCATAATTCGATTTAATTTCAAATTTAGTGCCCCAATGTCTTTGTCCGAACAGAGAATGAATTGTTTTCCCAAGACAAGATAGGTTTTGATGACCATGTTGCTTTACTTTAATAATGTGCATCAAAGTGTTTGGGAGGGGAGAGAGGGAACAAGGTGCCAATCTGAAGAAAGTTCAAAATAGATTTCTTTCAATTCAAACAAAAATCTTCAACTTGCAGGAAAGAACAATGCCTGGTAAGATAACAGCGGGGTAATCTTAAAGCGTATAAATGATCATCGCGGTATCTTAGTTATCCACTACATGCTAATCGACGATTATTAGACTTTCTATAGTGTTGCATCTCATTGGTATGCTCCTTTACTTTGGGATTGTGCAAATAAACGTTAGATTCAAGGTCATATCGTGGAAAATAGGACACTGTGATATCTACTTTTCCTTCACGGAGAGCTACGAAAGTTTACTAGAATTTATAAAATACGTACCGCCTTGTCATTTGATCATCAAGGTAAATATCACATTCATGATTATTTTGCAGTTAGTAACATATCTAACATACTTTTCGTGTCTGCTCCCATTTCAGTAGCATTATTCAGTGTTATATCCTCATCAATGTCACTACTATAAACATGAACTGGATGCATACAGCCTTTACTGTATGACATTACAACAATTTTCTACAACAAAATTGCAAATGTCTCTTGGAATTCAATTTATTCATACAAATAATTCAGAACAGGAACACCACCTTTTTGATACCGATAACCGTGTCAAGCTCGATACGACACATGTATATTAATTTTCCCGCCACAATCGCTTGTTCTGTCGCTGAGCAACGGGATTGAGCTTCTGCCATGATGCAGGCACATTGATGAATTCACCGGCACTAACATTTATGAAAACAAAAATTAATTATTTTAAAACATGATACTGATTTGAAGTTTAATGGGTATTAAAAGAATACGAATATTACTTTAGCTGAAGAAAAAAATTCAAATCGTTATACCTGGAACAACATATGTTGTTCTGTTGGTGCAGAGATCAGCCCTCACATCCGGGTACTTCCTTATTGCGCCATACCGGTCAGAAGAGCCACATGGGGAATATGTATATATCGTGTTGACAGTTTTATAAGTGAACCCAAATGGTCCTGTGGTGAAGATGTCCTGGCAGCCACAGATCTATGACCTTTATAAAATGGACAGAAACCAGCATAGACCTAGCACTATGTTTTGTTGCTGCAGATATCACAGCTTGATGTGTTGATCGGCGAGTTGACAGAAATGGGAAGGAGGGAAAAACATAGCCCCATTTCTGAGGCATCAACGGTGTGTTTTAAGATGGGCACCATCTCAGCCTTCCAAATGGTTGCAGGTTTCACGTGCACCATTCAATCCATACCTCAACTGCACGATATAAATAAATGCTCCTATCGAATGTCTCATATGTATGGGTTTCTTGAAAGTCTGTGTCATTCATGTTGTCACGTTTCATGACATGGTCATTGAGAATAAAATATTGACTTCGTTTTCTACTCCGCTGATTGAATTTCGGCCTCAAGTCTTGACCGCTGCCATTGCCGTGCGAGAATTGCCCTTGCGCATGGGTAACCGGAAGTAAACATTTACATTGTGTTTTCGTTACACGTTGCTTAAAAATAAATTGTTGTGGGTAAGGTTTCACGGGGGTAATTATGCATATGCAGATGTAACGAGGAAAAAAATGTAATCCATAATATCTTGTAGTGTTTTTTTTTATATCTTTTTTGGTGTGATTGAAGGCTTTCATGCCTGTGTCGTGGCCCTTACAAAATAATGACTTTCTTCCACATTACTTGTGTTTACCGCTGAAACAGTTCACTCTGTGTTGTATTGCTAGGTCTGCAGCTTGATACAATTCATGTGTAGATGCGCTGTACTATGTTAATGCAAGTGTCAGTTCAGTCTGGCATCTTGTAACAAGTTTGTTGGCCAGATAGGCACGGTTGAAGTTGAAACTTCTATCAGTGGCTTTGCCAACAAGTTGTAGCGTAGCATTTTCTTCTCTGACAGCGTGAGACGTGCACAGTGCATCTCAACTGTTCAGGAGCTGTCTTAATTTTGTCACACCCATCACTTATAACATGGGTCACCTTTAGTCCTTTTTTTAATGTTTTCAACGTTTTTGGACACTGCTTTTGACTCACATCTGTCCATGACAACTGTCTCCTCCATGTTGGCATATTTTCCAGTTTTGGTGAAGGTCTAGATCTGCTGTGCAAGCACCAGATCAGTTTTAGCATCACTCACGGGTATATGTGACTGAGTTCCAGCTTGGTACATACTTCTGCCTTTGGGTGGATTGTTGTGCACTGTGCCTGTCATAACTTCAAGCTCGCTGCCTCGCGCAACCATCAGCAGTCTCTGATTTTCATCCATCTGCTCGTGTTTAGTGTTGCGTGGTTCACAGAGCACTTGTCCACCAAAGCCTGCAGTGTCTTTGTTTTTGGAGCATGACAGTCCAGGGCTGAAAATATAAGTCTGGTGTCCTCAATGCTGATGGGACTTGTCATCAAGAGGCTCCCCAGCTGCAGATTAATTGATACTGGGGCCCGTCCAGGTCTCTGTCTCTTGCAAACGTTGTACAACTTCTGTGTCCACCTAAATTTGCACTTGGTACAACACACTGTCACTGTTGGACCAATATCGAAGTCCACAACATTGCAAATTTTAATACAGGCTGCATGGCTTGAATTGTGCTCATTGACACACTCTGTCAATAGGTTACCCAAACTGAAAATATCTGCTATTCCGTTACAACAGTCGCCTGGACCGGTGTCATCATCTTGCTCCTTTGGCCGTCGTGGAGAGAGGCATCTTGTGGAAGCTGCACGGGCCTGTAACATCTTTGGTGCTCTGTGGTATCTTGTTAGTCTGGTTTCACCATGAACAGTGGACCCAACAGAAGTCTGTTTGTCACCATTGGCTGTGTTGTGTGGTCTCTCCCTCCCCCCCCTTCCCCCGTGAACAACTTTCTTCAGGTGATTGTAACTGCTTTTACTTCGTGTTGCACTTCGCCTCCTGGAACCTTTCCTTCTAACACTCTGACACACTTGTATACTACTTCTCAACTTATTCGCGACTATACAAATGCTACTGAAACAGGATATTAAAGCAGGGCGAGACCCTATGCGGAGAAGAGGCTGATGTCCCCAGGCCAGGACAGAAGACCACACAAATAGCCAATTTAGATAGGGCTAGTAAGGGGAGGTGGGGCTAGTCAAAGTTAAAATTCACCATGTTATGGATTACAAACTTTCTACATTTGGTATTTTTATTGAAGTAGACAATATTGCCAACTTAGTGAATACATTTGAATATGGGCCTGGAAGGGATTTTTTTTTGCCATCAGATCTAGCAACTTGGCCTCAAAATTTTGTCATTTATGTTAACCAACATACTGCTGTAACATCTCATTTGTATCCCTAGCATAAGAAGTTATATGTCTTTCTGTTATTTGTACTTTTTCCATATTGTGCAACACTGTTTTCATCATTTTGGGTAGAAAAATCAGCAGGTTTTTAACTTTTTCTGTACTAGTAAGGTTCGATGGGGGGGGGGGGGTAATTATGCTTATACCGAGGTAACATATGGTTAGAGAATGCAAATCTTCCTGGTGTTTATTTGATGTAAAAAATTCTTACGAGCATTTTGCTGTATAATCCATTGAATGAACAAGATGGTGGTAGCTCTGTTCGCGTATGTTTCCACATGTTGAATTACTGGCGTGAAACCGTAGTACATGTACATGCATTTGTGTCACGCATGCGAAAAATTATTCAATATAGCAAGCTTGTGCGAGAAAAAAAAACATGCATGTAAATCACCGTAGGATGATGGCACGTTCCAAATGAAAAAAGTGGATAATTACCACATTATGCAACAGTGGTTCGCGACGATACGTCAAAAGTAAACATTATAAGTAAAAATTATACGACAGAGAAACAACGTACGATTTAATGTGGCCAAATAATGCATAATTATTTGATAATGAACCGCTCAATTGTGACGTTCTAGTGACAAACACTGCCCTTTCTGAGGCGGAGAAGCCGTTCATCCCAACATTGTGGCTCCATGCGTCATACTGGGGCTAGGAAAGACAATTCACTTACGTGCTGTGTAATCTGGCATGCAAAAGAGAAATACCAGATAGCAGATCCGCAGTCCGTAAAAACTCAAACTATTCATGGCGGTTAGAAGCTTGTGGTCCCTCGTTGTTCAACCAATCCCTTTGCCAGTACTTTGACTTAGCCCTATCTCACAGTTCAGTCATGCCACTTTCTCGGTTCATTTTCGATCAAACCAAGGTGTGTGTTCATAATCATGCAGCCTGCTGTTTTACTCCACACTGTATTCTCGTCCACAAGGAGCTTATATGACGCAACTTCATGGTTCAAGGCAGGTACAAGGACTAAGGCCCCCTTTCTCATGGCTGTGAGAAGCTGGACCAAGAAAACTTATTTCGAAAGTGAATAAACAAACACAAGGGAACTTGACAAAGACAACAACTCGTCCAAACTGATGACAAACGTTTACGTAATAACGTGGCCCAGTGATTACGTTGAAGGCAATGATGGCAGTACAATGCAAAGAAATAATTTGACAGGAAGAATTTTTTTCCTCAAATCAAACAATGATACCCTCCAAATAATGTCCAAACAATTTACTGGCAGATATAAGAACAAACAAGTGAGACAGTGCAGAGATTCCAACAATTTGAATTTTCCAACTTACATATATATATATATATATATATATATATATAGAGAGAGAGAGAGAGAGAGAGAGAGAGAGAGAGAGAGAGAGAGAGGGGGGAGGGAGGGACCGACAGACAGAGAGAGAGACAGAGAGAGAGAGAGAGACAGAGAGACAGACAGACAGAGAGACAGAGAGAAAGAGATTTGCATTTGTTATAATATGTGGTTTTATTTTGATACGAACTTTTTCCACGTGACTTTCTGGTGGCGGGGGCCAGCCACATTACCCTGTTACCCACACAAGAACTAAGCTTGAAGACTTTATTGTTAGTTTCGTATCTTAATTGCTAATTTCTTTGTCTAAACTCCAAAACTTTGTGTAAACGTCTCTTTAAGCCACTTTTAATGCCTTGAATATTTTTACATTAACTAAGAATGGGGTAAAGGCGCAAGTAAAGTTAGTACACAGGTAGCATGACCAATTATTTTGTTATCCCCAAATGTCAGACAAATCCTGTTAATTGCATATTGTAAAATCTGGACTTTCTGATTTCGCAAAGTGTTATCACCTCTTCAAGACTACAGTACAGATTTTAATTAAAATTGCGGTACAACAAGCTATAGAAACAATTTATATGACGTCAAAATATTCAACAGAAAGACTGTCCCGACTTTTTTTTTTACTAAGAATAAGAAATACTTGTATTTCTATACCTGGAAAAAAAACACTGCTCTGGTCCAAAATAACTTGTGAATTATTACAAGAATGGTAAATTATTTATATTGACACATGTTCCAAAAAGCCACAGGGACTTGACAATGGCATTGCAACATAAAACTGTATAATGGTCAGACAATGAAAGACATGTCCATATAGTTACTCTACTGGATATACAACAATATGTTGTGAATAAATCGGAAGAGGGCAACATCAATGGCATCAATTACACACTTTGGATATACACACATGCGCGATCAAAATACTTGTTTCTGATTTCGTCCACAAGTGGGCACCACTGCAGTACATGAGCTTTATCCTGCACCATGCCACATCCACATAGTCTGTTTTTGCTTGGAATGCGAGACCAGCGCCCTGTTCAATCCTTAACTTGTGAGAGGACAGGCGGAGTAGAGCTATAGCAAGCGAGAGACTTAAGTGTTCTGCCCTGCACAGCTCAACTTTCGTGATTGTGTACACCGCGTAAACACAGAGAGAGAGAGAGAGAGAGAGAGAGAGAGAGAGAGAGAGAGAGAGAGAGAGAGAGAGAGACAGACAGACAGACAGACAGACAGACAGACAGAGAGGCGGGGGGTTAACTTCTCTATATGATATGGATTTAGAATGCTCTGATCTTGCAATCATGTCTCTTAAAGTTGCCATACCTTCACCCAAAATAACATCTTTTTCAGGGGTAAAAGTTTACTTTTTTTGATAGTCGCCCATGGGCAACCAGGATATTTTCTCAAGTTGCCCCAAACCCGTGAAGCTACCCATTTTCTTTGATGTAGATAATTTATAAAATAATCGTATACAGTCAGACAGGGTTTGGTAATTTCACGAGGGGCAGTGTTCCTGTGCAATTGATTACCTTACTGCATTGGAAATATATTGATTGTTGACATAATTAAAGATTGTATACACCGAAGTCAAAATGGTAAAATCTTACATGAGCTACTCACTAATTCATGTGGAATACGGCATTTAATCATTGCATGTAGACCCAACGTGTAAACAAATTTCAAAATTTCCATTTTCAAATCACAAAGAGAAACTTGCAATATTTTCATTTGCATAGTTATAAAGGCATGTAATCTTTCATTCAATCTCTGTGTCTAACCCAAAAGTTCATATCGTGTTACTTCATCTCAAAAGGTAAACATCTTTTTGAGACTTTCTTCAAGAATTTTGTGTATTCTGCAGTATGTTCAGCTGAATACACAGATAGTAGTTGCCTCTGACTTCTCCTATGTAGCCATATAATCATTAGTTGATAAAATATACTTTACACACACTTAGGTAATTCTTATGTTAAATGTATATGAATGCCATCAGATCATTTGTGATTCCTCTTCTGCCTCATTCCGTATTATAAAACACTACACTGATTAGGCTGAAAATAAGAAGTTGCCTCTTGGGCAATCAGGGAATCATCTAAAGTTTCCCCAGCAAATTTCAAGTTGTCTGGGGAATCCAGACACCCCTTAATTTCGACCCCTGTCTTTGTAAAAGCCTGTCCGTGTACACACTTGTACTTGTTGCTCCATTTTCCGTCATACGAAGGACAAGCTGAAATGGGTCATCCTGGAAGTTAGGTTGACCTCTAATTATCTTTTCTAAAAAGTCGTTTTGCCTGGACATAATTAACTCCTTCAAAGGAGGATAACCAGCATCTACACGACATTAAAACATTAACAGTAGCACTCTTACTCCTTAAAAAGAGCTTGGATTGCACTGAAGTACACCCATTCTACTTCCTCTAAATGTAATTTACATCTATCCAACTCTAATACAGTCTTTGCAATTGGACAGGAATTGGGTCATAGTGCTTCTCTATGGATGTAAGGATTCAGATAATGACAGTTAGAGCAACTACTGATCTTGATCACACTGTACCTCAGACCGAGTGTAGTATATCATTGAACATACTTTTTCAATTTAAGAGTTCGTCTCTTTTGGGGGGGGGGGGTAATCTTTCAACTTAAGAGATTTGTCTTGGGGGGAGGGGTCCGTTGCATTGCATATTTTCTGACAACATCAAAAAATCAGAGGAGCATCGGACTAGAGTTGTAGTGTTGTATTTAGCTTAGATTTGAAGATTTTGAGGGACAAAGAATTATGGAGAAGAGACTTTGTTTCATTGCCTGATGGCATCCGGAAGAAAAGGATAAACAAAGCGAGACGTTCTATTACTATGGGGGCGAACCATCTTGGATTGGTGCAACGTGCGACTAAAGTAAGAGCAGGGGTAGGAGGTCACAGAGGTAAGTAAGAAGAATGTGTATTTCAAGTGCTTAACCCTTAAAGTGCTGATTTAAGATTGAGTCAACAGCTTTGCGCGCAAAGTGTCCCGAGGATGTATCTCACCTATTATCATACGCCTGTCCATTTGTGGGGTAGATCCATTACCTAGGTACAACCTGTATCGCTATGTGTACCAAGAATACCTCCCTGTTTATACTGGACTGATTACCCCTTAATACATGGGGCTAGAACTGAATTTTAGGGTGCACTTTGATCTTTAGTACCAGAGAAACACAAACATTATCTGCAACCCTAATACAAATGGCATGACGATAATAATAATAATAATAATAATAATAATAATAATAATAATAATAATAATAATAATAACAACAACAACAACAACAACAACAACAACAAAGATGTCTAAACATGATTGAAGTAACCTCAATGTAATCTTGAATATGGCCACTAGGTAGCGCTGAGTATACTTCTCACTGAATGCACAAATTTAGTCTGATTTAATGTATTTAGTGAGCTGTGAATTGAATAAAGAGTCGGGTCCGAGTACATGTACTTGGTAAGAATAATGTAATATTTTGATTTTTTCCGAACTTGAAATACATCAGGTTATATGTATTTTAAAATATCAAAGTGGCTATAGAATTTCTGAATGTTCATCTTATTTTTTTCTTATTACCGTTCACACAATTGACAAAAATTACAATTATGGACCCACAGTTTTCTTTAATTCCACAGCACTATAAGTGTGATTTCTGGGGTTAAAATTATTTATTGAGGGCTAACATCTGTTCTTTTTACTTTTTTATTTTTTATTTTCATGAAAAATGGAAATCTAGAGGTTCCAAACATGTAGCACTTCATTTCCTTCTTGAAAAAAGTTACTGAACTGAAGGTCAAAAATAAGTTATAATTATGTATCGAGTGAGCCTTGTGCATCGGTACATCAGTCTAGATTAGATGAGTCAGACACAAGTTACATGTAAGTTGGCATTATATTTTAACACAAGAAATTTCAATCTACCATCTTGTCAGGTGCATTTCTTGCAAGTAAGGTGGCAGCCACCAATGATTACGCTCTTGCAAAAGATGGTCCCATGATGTTTTATTCCTTTCTGAGACTTAATGTTCTTACTATCCACAGTATTCTCTGGTGCATCTAGCAATTATTCATTACTATCTGAATCCTTAGCCTTCCGAAAATGGAAAGCAACTTAAAAAAATATATCATTTAAACTGCGACGGGATTTATACATTTCATGTAGCGAATAAGAGGGACCACCCTCCTCCACCCCCCAGTTAAGATCCACCTTCCATATTTACAGACATTCAAGCACTTGCTACTCTGGAAGTGATACCAAACCTTCCATCATGAGACTCCCACCATTTGTTTGGTGCTGTATAGACAACGGATGCTCTTCAGAAGAGAGGATACAAACAATACCCTTCGAAAACTCTTCACATCACTACTTTGGTTTAAACAAATTTTATTCCATGAAAAAAAATGGCCGACACAAGCCTATGATAGGGCCTCTTGTACACATCACCACGTTCACAGAGCGATCTTATATCATACGGCTTAAATTTAATATTCACTGTTAAATTATTTCTTCGCTCATTAAGCCTTCCAAGTAACTAACATTCTTTAGAATTTGGACATCGCTGTTGTAATAAGACATAAATATTTTCTTTACATTCCTACCATCCAAACATTCCTGTACCTTGCACTTGTAAGTCAATTATTAAGCATTTGGAGCCTCGAAGTTTGAATTCTATGCGTTTAACCTTTGACCCGACACTTCTAAGACAGCTTTTTGGCACTTTTACCTGTATGTTCGAACTCTTTGTTTTATTAGCCTTTCAGGAAAAACACTGTGATGTTCGGTCACTCCTGTCCGGTATTTTGAGTGTCAGGTGTGTCTGGGCACCAACATCTGATTGACATTCACTTAAAATATGCAATCAAAAATAATACGACAAGCAACGCCTGGAGGCAGTGGTGCGGGTGGGCATGTCTTACGAGTATTGCGCGCGGGATACTTAACAAGCTATAGGATTGGCTTCAGTCCGATGGCTGATTTATCAGGACGTGGGTCACGTCAAGTGGTCGAGCCTTTACACCTTGCCCTGAATTATCAACCATTGGACTGTCGCCAATCCTATAATCCATACTTTACGTTTTCCTGGCAATTTCAAAACATCTGTTTAACTCTTGGTGGCGACAAGTGTGGTTTCATCTTAAACGAGAAAACCTCTACTGGGACCTAGGTTTGCACCTGCAGGAACAATTGCGTTGTGTCCATATATACTGTGTGACTGGTCTCAAATACCCTGCACTATACAGCAATTATTAGCAACAGTATTCAGTCTCATTTTAGAAACCCCCTTCCAGGGTCCTAGCAGTTAAAGGTTCTTGTTACATGTATTAAACTAATGAAGCCAGGGTTGTTCAGGACTGCACAGGTACAAGTCCTCTTAATTTGTGTACCTTTCGTGCAAGCCGGGAATACTTACATTTATTATGTCACATCATTAATGTGTTCAAGACTCACCTTTCTACACAAAAAACATGAACTAAACTGCTGCCTGAGCGTCCTCCATCGGATTTTCATAAGGGTTCATTAAGCATATAGGTGGCGGGGTGGTTGCATCATTTGTATCTCAAGATCTTGCTGTATTTCGCATCCTGACCTAGAGTGGCCCGATATTGAACTTTTGTGGGCTGAGATTAGCGTAGAGAACAATACGTTTTTATTCGGCATTATGTACAGACCCCCAAATTCGCCAGTTTATTTTTGGGATAAACTGCAGGATAGTCTCGATCTGGCCAAAGCCAGTAATGATAAATAACTGGTGATTTAAATTCGCACTTCAGTTCTGCTCCTGTTGTAAAATTTTAGCCGTTATTTGAAGCAAACCTACAAACACCCCGTATAAAAGAACCAACCAGAATAACAGCCACTACATCAACAAGTCTTGACCAAATTATTTTTAATGTACCGAAATTTATCAGCGAAGCTCCAGTTTTACCACCAATCTGCAATTGCGAGCAGTCATGCGAGTATACAGCAAGGCAAAGGACAAAAAACACGGATGAGCCTTTTGGTATGCTTGTAACAATCTCCGAAATCAATACCAAGAAAAGTGAAACAGTCAAAAAATTACCATAATAATCGAGCCTCACCGAGAAATCAAAAAATAAAGAGAAACAAAGCATGGTGGCAAACTTTATGATCCGCAACCGGTCTCCCACTATTGCTTCTGTCTTGCATGAAAATTGTCACATCAAAGACAACCACCCCCAAGGCCTAATTTTTTATTTATTATTTTTTTTTTTTCGTAGTCAGAGCAACATTGATGCCGCTAGTGCCCCAAGGGTTTACCTGTCAATCCACCGGCAATTTTGCATGATTTTATCGAAACCGATCGGGACGACGTCCCTAATATTTTCAAAAGTTTAGATGTCAAAACGGCCACTGGTCCCGACCGGATTAGCCCAGACAGTTAAAAGAGGGTGTTCCATCAATTTCCGATTCGCTGGCTCTCTATTGAGTTGGGTCGGCAAGATTATGGGGAAAAAATCATATTCAAACACACTTTTAATTTCTTTAGAGAAGACTTGCTTTTGTCGGCAAATCAGTCAGTATTGATTTCTGGCGACTGAACAGTAAACCAACCTTTATCATTAAAGTGTGTGTGTCGACACACACTTTTCTGTTTTTCTAGGAATTCTTTCTTTCTTTCTTTCTTTACAGGCAAATTTGTCCGACATTTCATTTGAAAAGTATTACATTTAGAAACTCCAAATTTGGCACAATTATATTTCTATAGATAAAGTCTGGCCTTTTTATAATGAGAGGTTGTGCTTTTCAAAATTATGCAAATGAGGGCTAATTAAAGTTTTAAATCTTCAATATCTTATATACTATAGTAGATGTGGTTCCGAGTGTATAGGAGTTTGATCATAGCAAGGTAAAGGTCATCTCAAACGTCAAGGTCATGTCAAGGTCAAAGGTCATGTCAAGGTCAAAGTTCAATTTTAGGCCAAAATGTCATTTTTGAGGTCAAGGTTTGCTTCAGGTAGAGGTCATCTCAAAGTCAAAGGTCATTTCAAGGTCAAAGGCCACTTTCCATGGTAACTTTCTTCTAGCCATAACTTGGTCAATTTTTATCCAATTTTGATCATGTTGGGCTCAAATGGTAGCTATGGTAACACTACATATTTTGAATTTACATGTGACCTCTCAAGGTCAAAGGTCAATGTCATTTGGACCTTTGAAAGTTTCATCCATCGAATTGTTATCAAGTTGGACTCAAATTGTAGGTATTGCAACACTGCATATTTTTATAAGAACATGTGACCAACTTCTACGAGGGGGTTGTTGACCATTGCGCACCTAATGAATTAAAACTAAAAGTTGTAGCAATTTAAATTGTGCTAATTAGCACCATTAAAAATTTTAAATCTTGAATAACTTCAAAGCTATAATAGATAGAGATGCCATTCCAACTTGTACTCCTGTGTTATGGAATAGTTGTACATTGCCACACCGATATGCTTTGAAGACACACACACTGATTTGCTATGCAGCAAATCATCTTTTCTAGTTGTATTATGAATTATGCTTAGCTATCGATCTTGAAAAAGAAGTTAGAATTGTTTTTCTCGACACAAGAAAAACTTTCGATTGTGTTTGGCATGGAGTTATTTTATATAAAATTGAATGTAGTGGGGTATCTTATTGCATGTTAAATTGGTTTTAAAATTATTTATACAATCGTCGGCAGCGAGTAGTTATAAACGGTCAAACATCAAATTGGGGCACTGTTAGTGCTGGTGTGCCACAGGGCTCCGTGTTGGGATCACTCCTCTTCATGATCGTAATCAATGATATTGGAGACATAGTCCATTCAAATACCAAACTCCTTACTGACGATACATTATTATATCTTTCTGTGGACGACCCTCTATTAGCCGCCAACACTCTTTAATGGAGATCTGTCTCCTATTGATTCATGGTCGTCCAACTGGTTAGATGCTGTCAAAACCGATGCCATTTTGATATCTCGAAAAATAAACCGAGTTGATCTCCCTCCCCTTGTTTTTCAAAACCACCAATTGCAAAATTTTAATCACCATAAACACTTGGGGCTCATGTTTAAGGTCCGATCTACGATGAAAAGAGCATATTGACCTAATCGAGGCAAGAGCCACCAAGCAGCTCAACATCAACATGTCTTGACCAAATACAATAGCTACAATTTGAGCTCAACATGATCCAAATTCAGAGACTCCAACCCACAGCTTCGTACAAACTGGAAATTCTCCCATCTGGAGTACTATTGAAACTGGAGATGTGACGGAGCGCAGCGACTGTGCTAGGGATGGGTCTGGGATGGCAGCTCCCCCTCCTGGGGTGAGAAAATTTTTGAAACAAAAGTAGTTAAAATGCTGTATTTTGATGATTTTTTTACCTCATCCGTTTTTTTTTATATCTGGGCGGGAAAAAACGTATTCTAAGCGGGGGAACGGGAGAATTTGGGAAAAGGTCAATAAAAAGGGAGATTTGCAACCGAAAACGGGAGGGTTGGAGTCTCTGCAAATTGGATAAAAACTGTCCAAGTTATGGCTAGAAGAAAGCCACCATCGATTGTACCCTTTGACCTTGAAATGACCTTAAACCTTGAGATGACCTCTACCTGAAGTGAACTTTGACCTCAAAATGATATTTGGCCTAAAATTGACCTTTGACCTTGACATTTGAGATGACCTTCACCTTGGTATGATTGATCTCCTATACACTCGGAACCACATCTACTATAGTATGTAAGATATTGAAGATTT
>OZ026619.1:58508888-58631466 GCA_964020975.1 Hermodice carunculata
TTACGATATCTGCGCTGATGTTCTGCAGCCATAAAAGATTTTGTCATGGGTGCAGAGCCACTGACACTCCGTGGGATGTGCGATGGACGTTCTGTCTTTGGCGCCTCATCACCCATCAGTTTTATTTCCACGGTTTCTTTGAACAACGAGTGAGCAAAACTGTAAGTTTTTGCCATTCGGATCTCTTCTGCAACATGGCGTCCTTTGTTCCTTTTGAAAGAAACCCTATACATTGGTTTTCCAGAATCTAATGTTCCCTCACGAGCTCCCCACACAACCGCTTGCTCTCGTCGGGCATTCTTCTTGTTGTCCAGAGCTGCATTCTTACTACATTACAAAATTTGGACATTCAAGTCAACATATAAATTAACAAAGAAAGAATAAAATTTTCTCACAGACCAGCATCTCTGCACATATTCTAGTCTGTCGAATGGTCTCAAAGTACTACCTGCAATGCCAATTGGCAAATAACAAACTTTAAAAAAATAATTGCGACTTAAAAAAAACAGTATACATGCTTGTAATGTTTCAAGCAAACAGGCGACTGAAGATGCAGCTTCAGAGTTTGTCTACTCTATAGATACTGTAGTCTTCTTCTTGATCTGGAAAATTGTATTCAAAATTTACAATTCAGAAAGAATTATTTCATGTGTCATGCAAATATTTCCAAAATATGTCGATCATTTATGTCAAACGCGGTGACAACGTTCACAATAGTAAACATCCAAATAATTTTTCCCACTCCTTTGTACATGTAGAGTGACCATAATTTCTGTCTTGTAAATAAGGATGGGGAAACACAGCATAGCATACTATACCATAAATGTCAAGTCTCCCCCATAAAGTGGGAGTCCCCCACATGTTCACCCCAAATGTTCAAGTTTAAGCATGGAAATTTTGCAATTTTGTACAATATCCCCCATAGCTATTTAGCATTTTCTATTACATTCTTTGTAAAAAAATTCAAATCTCCTCCCACGAATTTTTCCAAATTACAAAAAATCCTCTTGTTTTGAGTTCTGGTATGTTGACAGGTGTGCTATATCTTTGGCTGCAACATGATCATAAATGTTTACACAAACATACAGGCATGCATGCTACTAAGCCACTACATCTACCGTCGGAAGGGGGAGAAAAAACTCACATTTTTTTCCCTTTTCTTTTCCTGTGGTCTACACTGGTTTTCTGAAGAAACACCCTCTGCATTGCAGCCACTCTGTAAATCCTATAAATTATACATGTGCAAATTTTAATATTTTATTAAATTTATTGCTGATGAATGTAAAGAATTTGAACATGAACGAAAGATATTTTGATGTTTGACTACAATCAACCGAGACAGTTTCATTACAACAAAAGACAGGGTGCAGTCAAATTATAATAATCTCAAAGAGTAATATGGTTCCAATTCCTTTGGTTACATCCTGTTTCTCCCTTTAATGGGTATCATAACCTGTGCATCAACTTCTGTGTTGTGTTCTGCTTGATCTTTCAAAATATCGATCGAAGAAAAAAACATTATTTCTGGTACTTTTTTTAGAATTTTAGTTTACAATTACACAGGATGAAAATATAATTTTCAAGATAAAAGAATTACACCAAAACTTTTGACATGACAAGCATTGAAGCAAGATGAGCTTTGTATCAAATATGTCAAGACAATGCCTGAAAATTTATTTTGCAACTTTTTGTTTAAATTCCATATGATATATTCTTGTTTCACTGGAACCTTAGAACTATGTAGATAAAATAAAGCTAACATGCACAAATTTCACATAATTGGATGGTTACAAATTATATAATAATGAATTTGGATTAGAACACCATAATTTCAGTTCATTTTCTCTTTCTTATCTCCAATTTAAATGTGGGGGCTACTCTAAATCTCAATACTTACATCTTAATTACATCTAAGATGGCCCTATCACTGGCAGGGTTATCTACTGTAATGCTAACATGGCAAATGTGATTTTTCATAAGATTATCGATATGTTGAATGGTGTAAAGGTATTATATTTAAAAAAAATACAATACTGGAGAAGGGCCAGGCCCCATGTTAACCCCTCTTCCACAAAAAAAAAAAAGAAAATCGCACAGGACAGACGGAACAAGACAAAGCTTCCAGCAAGACGACCGAGGTGTTGGAGCACTACAACAAGTAAACGGATATAAGAAGTACCACGGCTTCACTGGGCAGATAGTGGGGCCAACTTAAAAGCACGGAACTGGGCAGCGGTATGTACTATTATATCATTTACTTAGAATATAGACCTTAATGCTAATAGTTAAAGCCGCATGGTAACACAAAGACATACTTTTTTTATGATGATGATGATGATGATGATGATTATGATGATGATGATGATGATGATGGTGGTGGTGGCAACTAGAATAATAAATAATGTTGCATAGCGCCACATACTACGTTATTTTCAGCATCTAATTTTGTTAGGTACGCAGAGATGTAACAGATAATGCACTTTATCAAATAAATGCCTGCTGAGTTCTGAGTTCAAGACGACTACAAAAATAGTTAAAATCAAAATTTTGATATTTTTCATGCTTTATGCCAGTACATTGTCATCAGTGAGAATTTAACCAAGATTAAGAGGACGACTGTGAAAGCCTGATTGAATTTACCAACCACTTCCCATGTATTCTCAGCAAACCATTCAATTTGTTTGAATTTAATCTGATTCCAACCACTACATAGATAATTGACACATAAGCTCTAAATAAACCTACCTCTATATACATATTCATCATCACAGCTTTCAACTGTGCAGCCTATTTCATGTTGATGTCACGGTTATACACGTACATTTTCTTTGAATGTAAAGTGAAAGCGGAAGTAGAGAAACAGTAGCACATAAAAAAGTTGTTCTTCGGTTTACCTTTTCAGTTCAAAAGCACAGAGCACGCCGTATCTAGATGACCAACAGATATAGCTTCCTTCGCGATATATCGAATTGAATAACCAAATAGTTTTAGGTGTCTAAACTTTGATGCATGCAAGAACTTATGACAAGAAAGCAAACATCAAGTTCACTGACACATGCCCAAGGTAGAAACGTAGAGTGTGGCGACGGGATACAAGGAACATAGACATATCTACCATTGCTGAGGAGACTCAAACAAAGGTGGCAGACAATCAATCAACGTTTCAATATTGTTTGGAAATACAGCACTGATACATGGTATGTATTATACATCTTTTCGTAGATTTGATTTTAACTGCCTACGAAACAGCTCAGATTCTTATGCTATATGGTGTTATAAGAATTGAATTTCTGGTGTCACTGATACATCCATGGTTGAAAAAAATTAACGGGGGCAAACTGACAACCTATGTTCTTCATATCATGGCTGCCTAGTGTGAAGATATCAATACAGCAGCATTGAATATATTATCAAGTATTGATACAATGTTTTTATAATGGGAACAGAATGGAGGACATTTCTAGGCCACACGAGGCACCATTGAGAGTCTGCAGTAGAAACTGGAAGTCTTCAACCTACTTCACTCATGTTGATCAGTTTAAATTTTCAATATATCTTCAAAATTATTAGAAGATAATGTTTCCGATCCAACTTTGATTCCCATGCAAAGTTAATTCTCAATTTCCAGTCAAGTTGTGTGGAAGATTTTATTGGACTTCTTGACAATGTGTCATTTTACAGTCTCTTATGTCTTGCTGCATGTGCAGCGTATGGATACGAGTCCGGTAGGATTTTATTATACGGAAGCTTTGAAGACACACATATAGATTTGCTTTGAAACCATTGCTTTTTTTCTTTTTCTTTCTTCCTTTCTTTCTTTCTTTCTTTCTTTCTTTCTTTCTTTCTTTCTTTCTTTCTTTCTTTCTTTCTTCCTTTTTTTCTTTCTTTGAAACAGAGGCATATTTTCTGAACAAATCGTTGAAAGGTCAGGTTCCGGATGACCTACGCATGACCAAGCAGTTCTGGGCTTCGAGCGCTGGGGTCTACAAATGCAAATTTTCAATGTCGCTATTCTATTGTTTACTATTGTGTGCGTGTTCATATTGTTTACATGTATGTCCATCGACGGGGGTGCATCACTGTCAGTGATAAGTGGTTAAAACGCTGAAATTTCATGCAGTTGATTATTTATTACACTAGTTTTTGTATTTTATCTCCGTCTCCCATGGTGTTGGGAAATCCCCGGCTGTTATAGATAGAGTTGACACATGGCACACATTGTCTTTGTTTATTTCCCAGGAACGAAATGTTGGGAAAACCCGGCTGGGGTAGTCTTTATATTTGGTGCTAAATATGTATTTTTTTTGTTGTTGTTGTTATTCGACAAGCCAACGTGAAAAGAGACCTTTCCATCGTTATTCCACATGACTGCGGACTCTTCGAGTCGGAGGACAGTAAACATGACATTTAAGAAATGTGCCACACTCAACAATGTTTTGGTCTTGTAACAAGTTTAATTACATATATATATATATATATATATATATATATATATATATATATATATATATATATACATATATATATATGTATATATATATATATATATATATGCGTATGTGTGTGTGTGTCTGTGCTTTATTTTGTAAAAACAGTTTTATTCCGTGTTGAATACCCACATTTCTTTAATTGCACAATTAGGTATAATATTCATATATATCATTCGGCATTCCATTGTAAAATTGGCCTTCATTCCATATTCCATATACATGACATCTGAGCATTATGTGCATAAAATTGTGACAAGAAATGTGAAACACTCAATACGTTTTGATCTTAGGCCTTTAATCTGTATTCCATAAAAAGCTGTGACATGCTCTTTTGTCCATCAGGATTTTTGTTTCATATTTTATTTGACCTTATAATACCAATTATAATTACAAAATACATTGTAAGAACAGAAATAAACATGAACACAAACAAGTACATAAGCCTGCATGGGTAAGGTACGCACCCTTTTAACAAATAGCTGCCATTATCTGTCATACAAAGTGCTGATCCATAATTGTGCTCAACAGTGTAAAGTATGATTGAATATGATAAATTTTGACATAAATACCTGGATGGAATTTAATTTTTCTAATGTTTTATTGTTGCCTGCAAGAAAGGTATGTATACCAAAAATAAATTTTTCACGTGGCAATGTGTCTCTCTCTATATACCATCGTTTAGAGGAGCTCCTGGTTGAATTGATGGAAGCACATTGAGTCCTGTTAGAACCCTTTTATGCATCATAAAGACACTGCCTTTTGATACCTCATCTACTTGTCTTTCATTAAACATGTGATTAAACAGCAGGTAGTTTTGCTTGCAATTTAAATATTTTTTTAAAATTTTAATCCATCTAGTGACCTAGCCAGCAGCTATCCCGGGCACACATTGAGCACAAAAGGTTTGCCGCGGAAAATTGCTCACTGATCGCCTTTACGATTCTTAACGGGAAAGAGCAGACAACACTCATGGAACTTTACAATTTCCAGTACATATGTTTTCATAGGTTGCTTGTCCATGCATCACCATAAGATCCACCAAGAAAAGTTTGTTTTTGACATTGCCGATTCTGCTATTTCCATTTGTATATTTTTTTCTGAGAAAATGATTATGGCAGGAGAGTGATGTGAATTGCACCATAAAGTATATTTGACAACCATGTTTGCCTCTAAGCAAAACTGTGCATTACCCAAACGTGTATGTGTCGATGTAGGGTATAGGCCACAGACTACAGTTATAAATCCTTCTATTTTTCATATTAGCATTTTTCAGTCTAAAAAATCAGCATTTTGGTATTTTGAAATTCCGTGAACGGCATTTAACAGATGAAAATGTCAGAAAAATATGGACGGATTTTTGTCATACAATTCCCAGCTCGTTAATTTGTGATAATTGAAATACGAAACAACACCTGGATGTCAGCTTTATACAGGTGTATGAACTGTGCTCTTGCCAGGGTCCCATCATTGTCCTTCCCCACCATAAAGTTCCCACCTGGCCTGGAAAACAGTGCACCTATATGACCTCCAATGAAGCAACTCTGCGATGCAGCAAACCTGACTTAGCTAATTCTATTCAAACAGAAGCTACAGCATGCTGAAAACACAGTATTTTCACAATTACGGACTATCTCCGTTGGGATGCGCAACCAGCCAATCACAACTGTAGTCTGTAACCTAATAGACTTATCAAAATTTTTAAAACTTGTTTAACTGAAGCCACAACCTGTTTTCTGCAAAGGATTTGCATTAACTATACCAAACTTCAATATTAAAGAAAATATCAACTTTTTTGCGAGCAACCTTTAAATCTGAAAAATCAGTTTTTATGACAAATAAAATAATTAATTTAAATTTTGAGGAAAATTATATAATTGCATCCAATCAATTCTTTTCTGTCCAATATGAATACGATACACAATGGGCTATGATGCAAACCCATAATCACTTGCCTGCATGTCCTGCCCTTACAATGAGAGATCAAATTACAATGCCCCACCCCTTAATTTTAACCCCAAATTTGAATATATTGCTAAAATTGTATGAATTTTTAGGTGAAATTGGTGATTTTTTTTACTATTTATGGATAGATTCGTAACATTTGTCTACAAAAAATATGACATCTATCACTGCTGAGGCATTAATGGCGGATGGGGGGAGTATCATTTACACCGAGTCAGCATCTAATACCAGTCATTATGGCAGTATTTTCCTGATATAATCTGAATTATGGTAGACAATGGAATAGTTTCAGCGTTTAAACATTGTTAGCCCATCAAAGTGCACAGTTTAAGACCAGTAGGTCACAGATTAGAGTAGGAGTATTCAGCAAATTATGTTTTTTGGTACTAAAATTATGGAATTTTAACGCGCCCTTTGTTTGAACAATAGGAGGGCAGTTGGGTGATCCAGCTTCCACAAACCAAAAGTGCTATGCCTTTTTTTCTGCAGTAGACTGTATAAGTTGTGGTTTATTGACATGGTTTCTGGTGTATGTGCACATATTAGAAAGAAAATGACAAAAGTTCGTACAGTTACTCCAATATCATAAATGCATATTTGTATTCATAAGTGCTCTGATTTTAAATTTGATAAGCATCCAATTATCAATCCAATTATCACGTGCAAGTGTTTTCATGCAAGTGTTTAATGGAAGCTAACTTTTTTCCCCTTGTTTCACTTTCTGAAACTCTTATAATTTTATTTGGTTGTATGTCGAAGTTCAAATGTTTTGCCACCTATGTACACTAGCTTGGTAAAAGTTATAAAATCTGCAATTCATAAGTGCTGTCATCCATATTCATGGATATTAATTGATTCATTTATGTGAAAATAATATGCTGATGAACTCAACAGCTCAACAAAGTCAGCATGCCTGATTTTAAATGATTTACCCCAGTCAAATGACACACATATAGGACAAGCTTTTGTCTACCAAAAAAAAAAAAAAATAAATAAAAGGGGGTGGGGGTGGGGGAAAAACAAAAACAAAACCAAAAAAACAGAGAAATTTACATTTTACCTAAGATTTGTACAGCTCTACTGACAGACAATGCGCATTTTTTTCTGGTATGCCGAAAATCACTTTGACATGATTTTGTATAAACAGCTCTGCATATGAATGGAGGCTGTAGGCCTACAATGACAATGCCACAAAATTAAAAGTTTGAAACAGAGGGTCACTAAGTTTCATATCAATGGGATTAGCATAATTTATTCATATCATATTAGCATTGTTAATTTCTCATACACACATATGATTACCTGTGTGGTCCCTGTGAGGTATCGCTAAATACAAAGGGCTATGGAAGCTATCTATCTACCAAGCAGTCAGCAAAGGAGGCATAGCCTGTGCACTTGTTAAATGTCTTGCAGCGAATCCTGTTATTATTTATGCAGTGTGGTTCCACTGATAGGTGCAACATGTCTATGCACAATGATTTGCGACATAAATGTGATACTTAATGAATTTTGAGAAAATTGAGACTGTTAAACTTGATATTCACAGCCGATCTGTGGGCGTAAAACTTCTTTTCTCCTTTCATAAGCTGGCCTGAGGTACACAATACCATAGCCCGAACCATTTGCCTTGTGATCTACAGTCCCAGGACCATATCTTGCATGCTCCATCCATGTAAAAGTTGTTAGGATCACTCAAAATTGTCCAGGCAGATGTCAAAAAGTGCTGACTTCCCATTTTTAACTTGCTTGATGAACGATAATAGAATAACAACATGACCATGTGAGTCCCAATGCATACAGAGTTAGCCCTAATAGGCCACAGACTACAGTTATAAATCCTTCTATTTTTCATATTAGCATTTTTCAGTCTAAAAAATCAGCATTTTGGTATTTTGAAATTCCGTGAACGGCATTTAACAGATGAAAATGTCAGAAAAATATGGACGGATTTTTGTCATACAATTCCCAGCTCGTTAATTTGTGATAATTGAAATACGAAACAACACCTGGATGTCAGCTTTATACAGGTGTATGAACTGTGCTCTTGCCAGGGTCCCATCATTGTCCTTCCCCACCATAAAGTTCCCACCTGGCCTGGAAAACAGTGCACCTATATGACCTCCAATGAAGCAACTCTGCGATGCAGCAAACCTGACTTAGCTAACTTTATTCAAACAGAAGCTACAGCATGCTGAAAACACAGTATTTTCACAATTACGGACTATCTCCGTTGGGATGCGCAACCAGCCAATCACAACTGTAGTCTGTAACCTGTATTCTAGTAGGGTCTTTTCGCATGTATGCATGGGTACCTCCACATGTTCAATTTACATATATTCCTTAAACCATCAAACGCTGGAAATGATGACTAAGCTGACAGAGGACTAAATAGGTAAAATATTTCCGGATCTAGTTGTATTTTAAGAGATTTGGTTCAGCCCAGGGAAGAGGGTGTGGAGTGTTTTGATCCTAAAGCATTCCCTGATCTTGAGAATGTTGTCACATGAGGAATTCAGTTCGCTGAAAGCCTGGTTTCTAACCCAGGGTTCGGACCAAACACCAGGGTAGAGTACAGTCTTTGATGTATTCCCATATGTTTGTGTATGATTAATCTGATAAGAGAGGCAATTATCACCAGCAGTGCATGCTAGTAACCTTGTGTATATTTAAAAGGGAAAGTCGTTCCCTCTGATGATCATGGCTGGGAAGAGTTCTTGTGTACAGTTTGGCCAGTTGGCATTTATTCATCACTGTTGACACATAAGATGATAGAGTCTTAAAAGGTGTAGCCATAAAAGTTCATTGGTTGGTCTTGGTTTCCAGGGACGGGTATCTAGCACGATCCTTTGTCTTTCTATGACATTTCTGAGGTGTCGCTTTAATCGGGAATATCTAAAAAAAAACATGTGTGATATTGTGTCCGGGACAATTAAAATGTGAATGGGGAGATGTGTAAAGTTTGTTGTGAATGGGTTCTGGATGTTGGTGTAATCTATCAACTAAGTATTATGTTGTCAGTCCTATGTGTTTTATCTTGCACTTGGTACAACTAACAAGACAAATAACGTGTCAGGACCCACAGCATAGCTGTTGATAAATCTTGAACATTATTGTAAAATTGTAATTTTATAAATGTGGTGCCTGTTTGCATGTGTTTTAATTGGTAAAAGTGTGTGTGTGGGGGGGGGGCTGCATGTGTCAACACCCATGGGTTTCTGTTTTGAATGTCTACAACTTTGTTATAATAGGTGTAACATTTTTTGTGTGCATATGGGGAAAAGGTTCTGCAATAACTTAAAAATATGAGTTTTGGCTCTCCTGTATGCTATCATCAAGGGGTTATCCTTCTTAAAGAGGGACGGGAGTGGTTTTGAAAGAAGGTTCTTCTCCCAAAGTTCTATAATATTTTGATAGAGGTGTTGGAGGCTTGATTGGAAGGAAGAACTAAGATCAGTTTACTCGGAGTAGACTTCTATTTGTATTTAAGGGTATGGCAGTTTTATAGATTCGTAAAATTGTGATTGATAGGAGTAACCTCTTCCATTAATTGCTTTGTTTAATGTTTAAGTTCCTGTGCGAGTATATCTTGGTCTGCGGTTATGTGACGATGTTGGAGTGCTTGCATGTCAGAGATGACCCCTTTTTCATGGTGGCATGAGGTTTTATGGAGAGCTGTTAGTCAGTGTTTTTATATTTAGGGTAGCTTACCATCACTTCTGTAAAGAGTGGCATAGCTGACATAGTTGTTTGTGCTATTGGCGAAATAGTCCGGTGACACCAACTCTTCAGCCTCTTTCTGATTCTAGCTATTGGGTCCACGTTGAATACATATTGCAGATTATGGGAGCCATATTGAAATGCCGACATGTGCCTCATGCTTCCTTTGAACAGAACCTGACTCTTGCCACCATTCACTTGCCATTCGCTAAACCAGGCAGCCAGCACTGTCAAAGTTAAAAAAATTTTATGACAGAACTATAATGTCCAAGAAGGGAAATTCTCAAGCTCAAATGTTGAATTAGTTTACTATCGGGTGGAAGGGCTACACGGCCTAATACGTAAACCAGGTCAGTAATGTACCTTATCAGGAATGTTTGCCGGTATTATTTTCAGGAGGGTATTGACATATATGTATGCATAATTGAAAGCTCATTTGGCAACCATGACTGTGCTGCAGGTTTGCAAGAAATGCTTTCGATTGAAAGTTAAGCTTTTTCAAGTTAAGACCAAGGACATGAGACACCAAAGTATACTACAGGGGGCAGTGGGTCAATTTGTTCTGTTGGAATATGTATTGTAAACGTTCTGCTTAAAATAAAACAGTGACTAATCTAATGTCTTCCACATGTGGAATGTTTGTGTAAAGAGATAAACTGCCCAAAGTGCAGAATAAGCATCAGTTGTCTGGTGGTTTGAATATGGGAAGCTTGTTTTAAAAGGTTATAGTGTGCTTAGGAAGAACTTGTACAAATTTAACTACCTGTCCCAAATAAATGTCTAGTTTATTAATTTGCTGGTGGGGACTTCAGATTTAGAAACTGGTTTGTGTAGGCCAGGTTTTCTGTAATTTTGGCAGATGATGACACTTTTTGCCGTGATGAGTATTTGATTTAAAAGAGAGCTAAGGAAATGATGTATATCTGCTTTATGCTTGCCTGAAACATCCAGATTTACCTGTTAGTAGAAATTAGAATAATGTGATTGTCTAAGGACTTTCTAAATGTATTTTTCTTTGTTTTGTATAATGATACTGAACCTTTTTGTCAGCTTCTTTCATAATCATATTATGCTTGTGTGTATTGATGACTTGAATTGGATTTTTATAAGGTTTGAATGTGAGCCTCTCTGTAATTTGTCAATAGTGGTGATATCTGTATTAAATAATTGGATTTCCTGGTAGAAGGGAGGTGGAAGGCAGTTGAATTTATGTTTGAACCAGCTGGGGGTATATATAGGTGGACATTTATTCCGGGAAATATTACTGTAAAACTAGAAGTCCAATAAAATCTTGAAGTGCTTCCTCACGCATGTCTGGGGTGGTTATTTTTGGGGTACAAGCAATGAAGGGTCCATAAGTTAGCGGATCATTCATTCCCTGATTTGATGTGCTTTTAAGCTGGAAGGTTAAGGATCAAATTCTGCAAGTTGAAAATGTGTCACTGTTTGTGTTAGAGTATTGAAACAGTGCCATGTTCCAGTTCTGATGTATGGGATGGTACACTGTGTAAGTTTTGTTGAGGGGTGCGAAGTTGTGAATTTTGGATGTTTATGTATTCTGTCTTTGGGTGAAATACCTTCTGTTTTGGAGGTTTAGGTTAGATGGGGTAGCAGTTTTTAAGACCAAGTCAGCAGGTTAGGGAATTTGTGCACTGTAGCTTGGTAAGGCTTATTGGTCCAATTGTGGTATGGGTGCTTGTGCCTGTTTTTTATTGCTAAGTGCAGAAATGTTAAGATGTGTTTTGTTCGGCTGTAAGGTTGATCAGTGGGAGGGGTGGTGCACATGGTAACTGCTTTATTCTTTATGATGTAGGTCTAGTAAACAGGGTAGTTTGGCCTCTGTGTTTTAAGTTTTGTTTGTCCCATTTTGTAAGGCATGTCATATTGTTTGAACTTGAGAAAGCATGGGGCTGTGGCCTATTGAGGTTCTGTGAGAGTAATGTTGGTAATTATACTGTGTGAGGGTTGCTGTCAGACGTGTATTTTTCTAGTTACACAAAGTATTGCCTGGTTCTTGTGTTCTGTCTGTTGTGCCTTGTTGTATGTCTGATTGTGTGCAATGTTGTGAGGTGTGCACACATACATTCTGTTTTGCTGTTTGCTAAGCTGACCATTCAACCTAGTCAGAAACTCTGCGGTAGGCCTGACTTGTATATCTAGCAGAGAGGGTATTTGCTTTGAAGATGGAGGTGTGGTATATCTTGGGTGCAAGGCTTGGCAAGCTGGGTATTTTTGGGGTTTGAAATGAAGTGATTGCTGGATGTGAAGGTGTCTGTTTGCTTCTGTGTTGGTGGCTCGGAAGTGTGGGAGAGAGGCTGCTTAGGTGGCTGTAAAGGGAGTGTGGTCGCTTGGGTGGCTGAACATTACTAGTGGGATATGTCTGCTTGATCAGGTTGTGTTTTGTTGAAGTCTAGCACTATAACCAATTGGGCCTCTTAGACAGCTCTGTATGGCTGTTGGTTAGTTTTTCATTTACATAGATCCATAAGGAGGTCTGTGACGTGTGTGCCTGTCCAATCATTCGGGGTAATGGGCCCTATGGATGACTGGTATTAGCTGACCAGCATTTTCAAGAACGTCATGGACCTCTCCATTTAAATGTTCTATAATCTCAATTAAACCTGATCTGAAATCGGGGTTTTAAGGCCATAGTGGTATTGATTACTGTTTCAGCCTGGTTGGCTAGGTGGTGGTTGACATTTTGAAGCAAGACTTTTAGCTTAAGCCCCAAGCCAGACGCACCCTTTATTTAGCTTCAAACACATCAGCTATTGGCCCATCATGATGTTGTGGGAAGAACCATGGTTCTATTTTAGACCTGGACAAGTCTTTCACTCTGGTTGTTTTGACCCATATTGGCGGTAAAAATCAGATGCAAGAATCATTTTTCAGGTGCTGAAGGCACTGAGCTACTTGCACCAGGAGACGGAGCACAAGGAAGGGAAGGACTTGGTACAGACTAGTATCAGCAATTGATATCTCCTTGAAGGCACAAGTGTATTCATCTTACTGGAAACTGGGGAACCCTATCTATCTCCATCTCTTCATGGTAACAGTCATAATGGGAATGATGTCAAGATGAAGAGAAACCCATGTACAGGCGTAATAATAGCACAGATCCATCTATTCGTCTGCAGAATGCATGACTATATTAGTCTGCATCAAGTCTTTCCCTCCTGTGCACTCTGTTTGTTTAAAGAAGTTACTCTGTGCCTTTGGTGCATGCAAAGTAATTGCCACAGTAGATTTTTACTACCCCTAATCTGGAACAAAACAACCACAGGGAACGATTTCTCTAAGTTTTGCTCTATGTGGTCAAAGTAGTTAGAGTGTAAAGGAGCTGAGGTAAAGGTGTGTCTTGATTTGTGTGTGCTGTTCTGAGTCTTTGGGGGGAGGCTCTGGGGCTCAGCACTGTGTAGGTGCAGAATCCCTTTGAACTGGGCTCGAGTAGATTTATTTGGTAGTACCTTATACTGAAGTTTTGTCAGAGTTACTGTTTGAGTATGAAGAACCTTTGAGCACATATAAAAGAGAACTGTGGGTGTATATGGCTACTTGACCCTGTGGTAAATTACACTCTCTACTTATTTGGAGGTAAGATATACCCGTTTTATTTATATATCTGTATATGAATATTCATATAAACAAATAAAAAAACCTATACCCATAGCAAGTACAAACTTCCTTACACCCATACACCCATGCAAATGCAGTACATACACTTACGTGCTCACAACTGCAAAATCATATGCGTATACCCCCCCCCACACACACACACACACGTTTACTGCTGTATATGACCACACCAATACATATGCATTCTTGAACATATATGTTTACATGTAATTCCAACTACATGGTTACCCCGCACACAATTACATATCTGTTTATATGCATATAAAACTGAAGAACTAACTCTATCAAGGGCCCAATCTGAAACAAGTCTCTCTAGTACTGCACTGAATGGCTGGTTATTTTACATAAATGGGTCCTTATGCCTAATGTTTTTGATTTGATGGCAAATCACTAACAAATGGTCCTATGTTGAGAGTAGGGATGTAGTTCAAACTAGTGCTGTATAGAAATCCATGGTTTGGCTGTCGATTCGTAACTGCGGGTACCCTGCATGGTTTGTGGATGGTCCCATTGGGTGTGGCTGATGGTAGTTTATTAGAGGGTCATTTTATCACAGGCTGGTATCTGTCTATCTGAAATATATGTGAAAGACAAAGCAAGAGAAGACAGCAACCAAACTCATATTTTTGTGTCTGGTTATGTGTCTGGAAATGTCAATACTATGGGCTTGCAAATATTACCCTACATTACAACAAGATAAGTCGATAATATGGGGGAAGAGCATGCAGAGTTACAAAATGTGTTGTCGGTATTGTTGAGTATTTAGAGTCCCAACTTGTATGTCAAAAATAAGGAGGAGGTTATCTGTACTTGAAAATAATATTTGGCACCTGAGTCCCAGCTTGAAGAATATTTCAAAGGTTGGGAGAACTGGCTTAATTCCAAAAGTTGTCTCACGTTAGGAGTGAAATTCATTTCTTTACATTGGTATTGGAAATGCATGTTGGTGTTTTGGTAATTCTTTAATTTCTGCCTTTTTTTGTATTTAACCTTGGCATCATTGTTGCGTTGTAATTTGTGAATATATTATCTAAACCATTCGGCTGTGTCGGGTGCAGGTAAGCAAAATTAGAGGGTGATGGGCATTGTTGGAATTTTTACGTACATTTCTGCCAAATGCTTTAGAGCATACATGTATATTATATGTGGATACCAGTGGAACCTGCTTGAGAAAAAGCATAGGAATTTGCATTTGAATCCCTGCATTAAAAATCTTGTTGGGAATGTTGTCAAAGTTTGCCAGGTTATGGATGGCACCATGGTCATATTGCCTTAATAATGAAGAGTAACTGTTCTTGATACCTTACTTACACTAAAAACCCAGAAAACACCTTAAAGCAAACTTTCTTCCTACTTAAGTCTTATGGTACCTTATTTAAGGCTCTTCAGATGTACCAAGATCTTTTTCCTGCCCAGTCATAAAAAGAGAAAGTCAGGAAGACCCAGTAAGAGGAAATAAAGTCTTGCTGTCACAATGAGCGAAAGGAGCAAAGTCTGTCAGTCAATTTTCAGAGCAGGTAGGACTTTCAGTGGCTGGTTCATTAGCATTATGAGATGATAAGAACATATTCTGACCTAGAAAGACATTTTGGTAGATGGCTCATCAGCATTAGAGGAAGGCCTGGGGGTGACAAGACTACTATAAGATCTGGTAAGATATTTTGGGGGTAGGGTAATTAACACAAGTAACATGATCAGATATAACAAGACTTTGTCAGATGTAGGAGCTAGGATATCCAGAAAGGGTCACAAAACGGCATGCTTTGTGTTGGTACTATCATACTGAGCAACATGTCCACTGATTTTCCATTCTGTGTCCTCCTTGTTAAAGTCAAATCAGGGTCCAGACCATGATATATCTACTTAGCTAGAGATACACATATACAGTACATACTCCCACTCCTGTATGTTGTACCCAAAAACTTTACCTCAGCTGGCCATTATAGTGGATGGTGTGTTCACAAGCTCATCAGTTATGGAGGGTAATGTGTTGAAAATTAAAATAAACAATACTTGTGGTCCAAGAACTGTGACAGCATACGTATGGATGCAATCATTCATTACGGCCTATACAGTTACACTTTACTCTGATGAGCAGGCCTATAAACCTAATACACCAAAGTATTCGTTCTTTTTAAACACTCATCTTTGCACACAAGCTGGGCTGCTTTTATCGATTGAGGTTGAGGATTGCTATGCAGGCAAGTTTCATCCTCCCTTAACCCAGGACATTAAAGTGGACCCATCGACAGGGCATGTACATATACAAACATAGAAGGAGAGTGGGGAAAATGAGGAAACAACCATGATTTTAAACATTCATATTTTCATTGCCTACATAGCTATCTCACTTCTAGTACATCAACTGAGGCACAAAAAGAGATCAAGCCTGAAAGGCAAATGCATGGGAAAATACAATTAATTTCTGTTACTGTTCTTTTTCTTTTCGTTTTCTTTATTCATGATAGAATCTTGTTGTAGTGCTTACATGTTGTAATTTGCATCTGCCTCTAAATATAAGCTGGTCCAATTTTGTACTTTATATTGCATCCATATGTACAGTATGCAATATATATATAGCTGTTAAAAAGATGCATGTACATATACAAACATAAATGGACAACTTCAAAGTAAAACCAATTACGCATGCATGCTGTCCTAAACTAATACTGGACTAATTACATGCAATCAACAGTTCACCAGTAAAATTATGCATAGCAGTGTGACAGCACCTTCCATTGGTCTGCCAGATTTTTCCACACAGCCACCTCTTCATTGTCTGGCTCTTTTTTCCATAGTGGAAACAGTCTGCATGGATATATGGATATATACTGGAGGTTGGGGAGGGGATGGGGAGTTAAGGGGGTTTTCCGTAATGGCATACTGGGCATTTTTATTGGCTGTACTTATGTACTGCGAGCCTTTTTATTTTCTGTGCTTTGTACCAACCATTACTTGTACATTTTCTCACTTTTTGTAACTGGTACCAGGGTAAAGTTATTACTCGTACCAGCATACTAGCCCTCTCCCCCTACTCCCTCCCCTACCTACTGCAACATGTCTTTGTTTTAAAATTGTGTTCTTTCAACAACACACTGGGGAATGTAATAAAACCACACCTGGTTCAACTGGATATGGCAGCAACTTTGCCATTTGCTGGTCCATGACAAAGAGAGCAATTACCACTGGAAAGCAGCCCATGATATCATGGTTGAACCTGCACCACCAACACCAAAATACATGTACACACTGATAAAAGTGTCTGATAGGGAGAGATCAGAGATTGCAGATGTTTTACATGTTAGAATTCTGGATGTTTCAACAGAAATGAATGCGGCATTATGTCACCACATGAAGGATCCCATGACAAAAAAGCATATTTTACAGGTCTGGGGTGACAGAACAAAAGCAACATCTAACACGACATGTTTGTGAAACATAGATGCTCCCCGTACCATTATTATGTTTAACCTCATTACCCTATTGATAGTACTAGATGAGGCCCTCGATCATGACCTTGGAAAGTGGTGTAGAAGCCAAATTCACTAAATTGGCCTTGGGACCTTGGAAATAAGGTCAAAGTTACCCTTCTTTGAAGCTGATCTAACCCTTATAGAAGACAACAAACCTCTACAAGATAAAAGCTCTGGATGAAAAAATGCTGCAGTTATTAAGCAGAAACCAAATTCAGTGATGTGGCTCTCTGACCTTGGGAATTGACTCAAGGTCACCCATTTCAGAACTTGATCTGGCTCTTCTACCGTTTATATTGTTATTATGGGTGGCTTCCATGTTAGCAACATGACTGTGTCTTAATGAGAGTCTCCTAAACCACATCAATATTAATGATTTTGTACATTGGTGATTTTTTTTCGGATTGGCTGAATATAGATATTTTTAAGTATCTCTAAATCAACAAAAAACAAAAAACAAAAAAAAAAAACAAAAAAAAAAGAAAAACAGAAATATCAAACCAACTTGCAGTGGATCGACCCTACCCTGTATGCTTCGGAATAAATTTTCTGATGCTGAGAGCCTGTATCATTTATGAAATAATTAAAGAAATACCAAAATAACGTAACAACATGCCCCTGCCTGTCGAGCTACATTACTACCCTATATCAATGTTATTATTAACATTTTAAACGATAATTATGGCAAAAGTGCAAAGACTATGCACATATATTCAATTCTATAACTTGAGGTCCTGTAAGCAAAACATTAATTCTCAGATTGTAGGTAAAAATATAAAGTCTAATAAATGGCAAATTTATTGCAATCCTGGAATCTTGTTAACACAATGTAGAGTTAAATCTTATTAATGGTAACTTTATTGTCATTTATGCAATGATTTTGACAAACGTTATGGGAAAAATGGTAAGTATGCATGTAAGCATGCATGTATGTACATGTACACAGACACACGCACATACATACATACATACATACATACATACATATATACGGGCCATTCAACCTTATCAACATTTTCCTCTTAGTACATAGAATTTGGACGGGGGGGGGGGGGGGGGAGTTCAAGACCAATGCACTTTTTCACTTAATTGAAAATGTTGTGATTTTTTTTTCTGGTCAAAATCAACATTTTTGCAGGCCCTCAGGCCCACCTCCACACTCAATAGAATGTTAGAGGGGTAGTTTGGGCCACACAAATGCAAACTTAAGAAACTCCAATACTTGTAAAAGCTCCACAGTGTACATCATTGCATGTGGTCTGATGAGGGGTATTATATTCAATCTGCCAAAGCAAAAAAAAAAAATTGCTTTTTCATAAATTAAAAAAAAATGGTTTGTCCAGCCTTTCCACTCATACATTTGAGATCCTTTCACCAGCAACAAAGAGATACATTTTGTAAAGGAAAGAAAAAAAAACAAGTTTAGTCACATCATATGTCACAAAAATATGGATTCTGCATTTATGGTCAGTATTTCTGGGAAGTGAAGCTAAATGTGGCAAGTTTAAAGCTTTTTTGCCATGTAAATAGTCTTAATATATTCTTGTACAAGGGGGGAGGGGGAAAACGGAGGCACATTGTGTAATATAAAATGATCTGTTATAGTGACACAAATGATTTAGACTTATCATGTATTATATACGACATCAAGTCAGATTCACATGTTGAAGTATTTCATGGAACAATCACCATTCAATACTTTTTTATGTAAAAAAGCTCATAATCACCATACAAACAAACTCTGTTGAAGGTCCTCTTGATTGAATGGGTACCACAAATTAGGAGTTGATGTTCTAGGGGGCTTTTCTGATGGATTGATGTTGGTGTTGGTGTCGCTTTGTGGACTTATATGGATGATGATCATTGTTGAGATGGTGGTTGCAAGTAGTACCTTTTTAAATACTGAATTTTATTGACATTTTCAACAAGTTAAGAACCTCCGCTTACAAATTCTATGAGGTGCTGCAAATTTTGGTCCCTTTTCATAAATTGTATGGTCCTGTTGTGCATGAATGATGCACCTGTTCATTTACTGAAATAGGCCTATAATTTCAAACAAAACTTTTTGCATTCTGTCATGTTAAAACTAGATATGGCTTTTTCGACCCTATGGATCCTTGCACTTACGTTTTGGTCTCTTTTGGGTAAATTCAAACTATAAATTTATGTGTTTCGGCTATACATTCCAAGGAACATTGCCTTTGGTCGGAATTGACTTGGATTTGTTTCGTTAGGACTACGGTTTGGATATGGTAATGATACTGTCTAATGTTTAGGGTGGTTAGAAAAGATATATGGAAACCAAAATGCTAGATTTAACTTTCGAATAGTGTTTTTTAGCTACAAAAGTGCGCCACATTTGCTGCAGGAAAGCGCACGAATTGTCTCCGATCATGGCCCGATGTGGGAAAGTGCTACTGACGTCACAAGCACAACCCGCTGGCCATGGTGTATGTGTTCTAAGCCAGGGTACCTTCAGTTTGCCAAGCGTTATGGCAGATACAACAGAGCATAGTGATTCCGGAGAGTATGAATTGGGTTTTTTAATGTACGTGGTCTGATGCCGATGAAGAAGAATCAACAAGAAAAGCTGAAACAGCAGAGGAAGAGATCAGTCAGCCTTACACATAAGAGGGGACGCCCAGAAGCCTACCGTCAGAATGGGCCAGGTCTTGTAGTGTTTCGAATTGTAGCATTCACGAAAACAGCAATGGCCTCCGCCTGCAGTACATAAAAGTCTGAACAAACACTTAATTTTCCCTTCCGCTCTGTATGGTCTATGGATAATTAAATATAAGTTTGCATTTATGAATAATTTTCAATATCAGCAACCCTACCAGACAGTCACCTCGCGACTTTTGGAGGGCAGATATTTACGTTTCCGTATACATCGTCATCATTACACGTGTTTATGATATCCTTTATTTCAGATCCATTATGTAACAATGGTAAATATTTTCTTGTGACTGACTTATTTTGTGGTTTAATATTAACGACAAAGGTACAATGACATGGAATTTTGTGCACCCGATTATTGGAAGCTGACTGTGGACTGTCGCCAACAGTGATACATGACTGAAAAAAATGAAAGACCAGGCGCCCACTGGTCTTGGCAGCTGTGTACAACAGGCGTGAATGTGGTAGCTATCTAAACAAGTGTCATCTGGTAATGGGATAAACACCCTGTAATACACAGCAGTAATTGGATATACGCAATACAGTGGCCAGCTAACTCAACCTGTTATAGACTGTTCAACCCCAGACCCGGATATCGAACAAGATCGGGCCTTGTTTGTCCATGTTTTCCACCCATTTTTTTTTTTCATTTTAAAATCGAACCAAAATGGTCAAAATAGTTAGGCACACTTAAGTTTTGTCACAATGTTACTTTGCATCAACATCCCGGACTGGCGTTGTCACTGTGCCATTCGATGGATTATTATGTGATACATTGTAACAATGGTAGAACTACTACACCTATATTTTGCTGTAATAAAAGCCTTGAAATCAGAATCATACTGAAGATTAACTTGTAAATACTGTTTAAAAAAGGAATCACTGTTCCTGTGAGTAATGCCTATTTTGGAAAGTTCCATAAATCCATCCATTGTACACGTGGTTTCGTGACAGCATGACAGCATCTGTTAAAATTCGTTTATGTAATAAAGGAAGAAAAACAGTTTTGTATTGCATGTATGAATAATGTATGTGTACATGCACATGCACATACACTCATCCATACAGCCAAGCAGGGCTGACCCTCTGAGGAATGGCCACTTTTCTCTGGTCCCAAGGGTGCCCACGGTAGAGAGGTTTCACTGTATGAGTAAACACTTCTTTCTTTCTTTCTTTCTTTTTCTCTCTCTCTTTCTTTCTTTCTTTCTTTCTTTCTTTCTTCCTCCTTTACAACCCAAGTTGGTCTGGAGGTTTTCTCAGACAATATTTTCTCGAAAACCACCAAACTTGCCAGAGTGACTGACCTAACCAGTAAAATTCTGCATCTCATTTGGAATAGTCATGATGTTTAAAATTGTGCAAATTAGGGGGAAGTAAAACTTTAAAAGCTCCATATCTTCCAAACTATCACAGATAGATTCTAATTTTCAGTTCAGGCTGGTGGAGTGGTGGTGCAGGTGGGGAAGTAAACAGCTCCCATGGGTTCACTGGCTCAGCACTGGAGAAGCATGTTTGCACAGCTGTGTGTGTGTTGGGGGGGGGGGGGGTAGGGTAGGGTAGGGTAGGGGGTAGGGTTACAAAATTCAACTAGAAAAGAAGATTTCCTTCACAGTAAATCTGTCTAGATGCCTTCAAAATAAGAGCAGTTTGAAATGCTGCACTTTGCCATTGTTTAACATTATCTAAAATTCGTGTATTATCCTAACTTTTATGAATTAAAATGCTGCAAGTTTGGTTCTTGGTTCATTGGATGTGGCCATGTCACAAACTTAGAAAGTGAATTTTGAATGAAACTACTATCTACGATAGTTTTGAAATAATTCAAAATTTTAATTTTGTGTATTTGCCAATTTGCATAAATTGAAAGCCTACAACTTTGGTTTATGGTTCATTGGATGGGGCTATGCCACAAACTCAACTGAAATAGGAATGGCACCTCTATAATAGTTTTGAAGCTATTCAAGATTTACATTTTACATATTGCCTAATTTGAATATAATTAAAATCCTACAAATTTGGTTCATGTTTCATTGGATGCGGCCTTGCCACACATGTATAAATTGAAGTTGGGATACATCTCTATGTATAATAGTTTTGGAGATATTGGGGTTTTAAATTTTTCAGTGCCCCTTATTGGCATAATTTGAAATTCTACAACTTCCATACTGTCCATTATATTGGCAGGTGTCACAAACCTGTATGTGCACATTGAAAATTAGAGTCTATCTGTGATAGTTTGGAAGATATGGAGCTTTTAAAGTTTTACTTCCCCCTAATTTGCACAATTTTAAACATCATGACTATTCCAAATGAGCTGCAGAATTTTACTGGTTAGGTCAGTCACTCTGGCAAGTTTGGTGGTTTTCGAGAAAACAGTGTCTGAGAAAACCTCCAGACCAACTTGGGTTGTAAAGGAGGAAGAAAGAAAGAATAAAAGAAAGAAAGAGAGAGAGAAAGAAAGAAAGAAAGAAAGAAAGAAAGAAAGAAAGAAAGAAAGAAAGAAAGAAAGAAAAAAAGAAAGAAAGAAGTGTTTGCCCATACAGTGAAACCTCTCTAACGTGGGCACCCTTGGGACCAGAGAAAAGTGGCCATTCCTCAGAGGGTCAGCCCTGCTTGGCTATATGGATGAGTGTATGTGCATGTGCATGTACACATACATTATTCATACATGCAATACAAAACTGTTTTTCTTCATTTATTACATAAACGAATTTTAACAGATGCTGCCATGCTGTCACGAAACCACGTGTACATGTACCTGTGAACTGGCACAAACACCATACTGTCTCAGTACTGGCTATGAAGAACAGGCTTCATCTCACTGGTTACAAGAAAACCAATGAAAGTGTCCACGCTGAGATGACACAAATCCCCTCACTGTTTCAAAATTCACTAAATTGTGAAAACAGTCATTAAGGACTGGAAGACCATACTGATGGGTCTAGCCAACTCAGCAGGTAGTCTAGTTTTGACAGAGGGTACACTTAGGCTTGTTCTGCCTGGAAGTCCAATGCCTATTATCCCTCGGGACTCATACGACCAGCAGACTCATAGCCTCAAGCAAAAAAGGGGACCAGCTAGGACACCAGTCTCAGTCATGGTGCATTGGCAGCTTTGTCTGGCACTACTGGGAACTGCAGCCTGCCTGCTACATATAGCAGCATGGAGCAGGTCTGTTCTTGCATGAACAGAAAAGGATTCTCCATATTTTATTGAGAATCTCATTACACAGTTGTTGGGAGTCCCCCCCCCCCCATCTCAGTTGCTACAAGACCCAAACCTTCAAAATCATACACCTAGCACGCATGGATAGAAGGCTGCCTGTGAAACTCTTTGTCTCCATAGCAACACAGGACAGTGTGTTAGACATTAAAGCAGACAGCCACAGAAATGTTATCACATGTAACATAAAATACACAAAACCATTCATTAAACATCCCCAACCACTGAAGCATCACCATTTGAACAAACGTGATTAACACCCCCCCCCCCCCAAGCACATGCACAGCAAGTTTAAATTGATTCTGCCCAGCGGATTGAGAGAAGTTGAAATTGTGAATTGTTGACACCATAGAGCGCCAATTTTACACAGAACCCCATACTATTAGATTAGCTGACTGAAAAGTCAGCTAAGCTAAAACTCAGCTTCACGTATCTCAAGTACAGGCCTGCCCATTAGGGTACAATGTAACTGTAGGCTGTAATGGATGACTGCATATATACATGTGCTGCCACAGTTCTGGACCACAAGTATTGTTTATTGTAACTTTCAACACATTGCTGTTCATCAGTAATAAGCTTGGTAATGTGCTGTCCACTATAGTGGCCAGGTGATGTTAATATGTAAAGTTTGTGGGTACAACATACATGAGTGGGAATATATGTACATATGTATCTATAGCCAGATATATCATGGTTTGGACCCTGATTTGACTTGGAAAAGGAGGACAGAGGATGCAAAATCAATGGATCTGTTGCTCAGTAGGATAGTACAAACATAAAGCATACTGTTTTGAGACACTTTGTGGATGTCCTAGCTCCTACATCTTACAAAGTCTTGTTATATCTGATCATGTTACTTGTGTTAGTTACCCTATCCCCAAAACATCTTACCAGATCTTATAATAATCTTGTCACCCCAGGCCTTTCTCTTATGCCAATGAGCCATCTACCAAATGTCTTTCTAGGTCTGAATATGTTCTTATCATCTCATTATGTTAATGAGCCATCCACTGAAAGTCCTGCCAGGTCTGAAAATTGATTGACTGACTCTGCTCCTTTCACTCATGGTCATAACATTTCCTCTTACTGGGTCTTACTGACTTTCTCTTTTTCTGCCCCGGACAGGAAAAAGATCTTAGACCATCTTAAGAGCCTTAAATAAGTTAAATTCGTTTTGCCCTTAGGACTTAAACAACAGTTATGGCCAACACACATCTGGCACAAAGAGGGTACCCAGCAAAGCTGTTCACTCATTGCCCATTTCATTCTTGACAAAAAAGCAGACAAAACTTCTAATATGCGACCATTTCTGGTGCATGTATTTTTTATTGAAAAACGTATGCCCATGCACTGGCGTACAGTCCATTGGGATAAAATTGCTGTTGTTATTACTGAATCTACTACTTTTATTTGGCGTACATTTTTTTTAAGTGAATATAGTAGGACAGTAATTTTAACCTCACCATGAAGTGTATTTGACCACCATGACAGCTTGGCTATATAATTTTACTCTCCACATAATTGTGCATTATTGAAGAGAAGGTTTGGTCAATGTGACGGGCATTCTAATGATTTATACATGTCCCATAATCCCATAATGTTCCATGGTGTCGATAAAAATCCTAGTTAAGTTGCACTTTTTTGGTTTTACAGATATGGTGCCTTGTCTCCCTGTAGAAAGATTCCTTCAAACATAATCCTGTCTGTCCAGCTCTTCACTGATGGAAAAAAATTTGAATTTTCAACTTCTCCAAGCAGTAAAAAAGAGGCGACACTTAAAATCTGTTAAAGACCTGATACAACGCGGCGCCTACCTAGTATGGTGTATGGAAGACTGGAAAGAAACATTGCTACAACTGTACGATGTAGCACACACAATGTTGGTGATAAAGCTCTTGCAGACGGAGCGTCTCACGTGCATCATTTGTGATACAACAGAGGAGAATCGGCTTACTCAACAAACTTGTAAGGCAATGCTTTTGCTAGAGGCTGTCATTTTGAAAGACGAACAAACTACCAAAGCATTATTACAACTCGGAGCGGACCCCATTTTGGAGATTCAGCACAGATACAGTGATCATCCAGCCTCTTGCCTGTGGGTTGCTGTGCAACAAGAACAGGAGATGTATGGTGAGATGATGCTACAGTATGTGAATACAGACAGTGTTAACAACCAGTGTGTGCTCCTCAACATAGCAGATAGAGCTTACACACACGGAAAATATGACGCGGTTTTCATGCTGATTCAAACAGAAGCGGGTTTGATTGATTTTTCTCCTTGGGGGTCATCAGATCGACTTGAAAAATTGTTGTTCAGGGCAATCAGAACCCACCGACCTGTTGCTGTGACCCGGCTGCTGAAATATGTTGATCCATTTGAAACATGTGAAGATCCAGATACTGGGACCTTAATTTCGCCGTTCTGTCTGGCAGCCTGTATGGAAAAGAAGGAAGGTCTTATGGGACTACTTAAAGGAGACTTGCCTTTGTGCCATCCTATTGTGCAAGCAGAGCTTATGGAAGCGGCAAAGCTGTGTGTGCTAGAATCAAATGTTGAACGGGTCTTGGAACTATATATCCTCGGACTTAAAATTGATACTGTTGACTACTTTGGCAGAACTTTGCTTTTCTTTATCATTGAAAACCCATACCGACTGGAAGATTATGAACATTTGGTACATATCGATCTGTTTCATAAACTTGTAGATCTAGGAGTAGATACAACGCTTACTGATTTTGAGGGGTACTGGTGTTTTGAGAGCTTGGTAAAAGAACCAATAAATGAAAATGTAAAGGGAGAAATTTTCAAATTATGTCTGGAATACGCTGTCGATTCAAAATACAACTCCGTCGTTTGCAGTTTTATGGAATGCATGTGTGACTGTGAGGATACTCTCCTCGAAGATATATTTGTGGAATGTCACAGTAAAGTTTCAAAGTTTCGTGCAGATAATGGTTGCGAGACTGAAAATCCGATGTTTTTAGCACTAATCCAAGAGGATTATTCATTTGCCAAAAAGTTTCTCTGTGTAGAACACTGTGTGAATTCTCCAAGCTTATATGACTACCAGAATGGGACACCGCTGCACTTACTGGCGGAGTCAAAATTTGGTTACTTGCCGGAAAGGTTGGACTTCGCAAAACTGCTTTTAGCACACGGTGCAAATCCAGACAGTAAGTCTGCCTACGGTGAGACACCCGTAATACCTGGTATACGAAATGGTTGTGGGGCACTTGTGAAACTACTTCTCAAGGCAAACTGTGACGTAAATATAACATACATACACCATGAGGAGTGTCGAACTGTTGCACACGCTGCTCTTGAATTGTGCTGTGATGCACACAGTGACGACTGTTGGGCAATGGATATTTACGAAATGTTGATAGTCGCCGGCCTGGATATAAATTTGCTGCGGAATGTCCGAATCTGTTTTGATTCCCCAACATATTCCCCACTTGATAGCGAATTGAAAGCCTGGGTAGTGCAGCACTCCAGGACCCCATGGTCTCTGCAACAACTATGTCGTAATACTATACGCAAGTGTATGAAACCAAGATACCCTGTATCAGCTTACATCCCTGCACTCGGGGTGCCCCAACTTATTCAAGAGTACATTGACTTAACTGACTTAGACGAATAAAATTTTTACACCTTTTATATCAGTTTCATTTGAACAACTAAATTTATAGGGTGTTTTATTCCATATTTCCACAGACTTGCATTCAATCTGACAACCGTCATGCTAAAAACAATCCATTTGCATCTTTTGCAAATGTTCTGCTTTCCATTATGGCTGGTGGTTTTACCATCCTTTGGAATGTTTCACCAGTGTGTCTATCATTTCATTTTTTATTATTTTATTGAACCTCCGCAAACGGAGAAAGTGAAATACATACAAAATCGTAAACCGAAATAATATGAACATCAAAATCAGATTTACAACCACGTAAATCATGAACTGGAGTTATAAATAAAAGGGATAAAGGATGTAGTTCCAAATGCTGAAATCATATAAATCATCCACATCTAAAAATATATATATAGACATCAAAATCATAGACAACCATACGTGAAAAACTCAAATCATAAACTGAAGGCGTGAATTAAAGTGACAGATAAATGATACGTCATAGTACTAAAAATTTGAAAACAAGGAAACCTTTACAGGCTTCAAAAAGGACAGATGCTGATTAATAATAGTAATAATAACTGTATTGAAATCTACCCCGTTACACAGGGGGCACCAGCGGACCGGGGTGATCCGCGTTGCGTTCAAGTACAATGCATGGATCAGTATAAACATATAAAACACCAGTAAACATTGCTAACGAAAACAATTATGTTAGAACTTTAGTTACCAGCAGCTTGTGCGTGCTAGACATTTATAGTTGTTCACGTTGGTATTTCCAAGCTTCTCTTAAAAATACCCGGCAGACACCATCCATGATTTGTTTGGACACTTCCACGACAGATTAAGTCCGAATGCTTCACCAAGTACAGATGAGTGCCGAAAAAACATTGTTATGATTGCACGGTGTATTAAGTGCAATACCGCCAGCACCGCGGAGTCATAGTTTCATTGCAAGTTGATCACTCGTTATAACACTTCCGACTGGGTTATTTTTATGGTGACCGTTTATCAAATTGTCTGAAATAAAAAAGGGAACGAATGGATCTGAAAGGGGAGTCATTTATTAACGACTGATGTGCAACGAGGAATAAGTTTATTATTTATAATATCTGAAACGGAGGTATCTTAAGGGGTATCATATTGCACGTAGGAACTAATAACTGTGCTCAGTCAATGAATGCCAAAGATATCGTAGATGAGTATCGCCTGTTGGCAAAAGGAGCGCAGAATATTGCGAAGGATATACGTGTGTCAAGTTTATGTCCACGGAATGACATCATGTCAGCCCAAGAATGTGCTGAGATTGTGAATACCGAGCTTGAAGCTCTGTGCAGAGAGAATGGCTACAAGTTCATCAATAATGACGCCAAGTTTCGTTTGGCGGATGGCACAATTAACGAAGGTGCGCTGCACACTGATGGCCTACACCTGTTACATTTTGGCTCTAAAATGTTAATAGAAAACTTTGGCCTGCCACACCTGTTCGTAGACAAGCGTGAACGCCATCGCAACAGCTACCAGCGCACTAACGGTAATCGCAACAGGAGCCGACAGGAACGCAACTACAACAGCGTTAATGAGGATGCAACTCGCGGGAATCGTGACAATAGGAGACCACAATGGTCACATAAGCGTATCGACCACAATCAAGAAACAGCCCAGAATAACTCTGATGGTTGGTAAAGCCAGTCAAAGAGGGTTAAATGCAGTCTGGGCTCGGAGGAAAACCATGTATCCAAAAATTGCAGGCATGAATCTAAGGTGCGGTGCCATGAGTGCCTGAGACTAGGACATAAACGCAAACATTGCTGGTATGCTAAAGTCAGTGATAGCAACACCAACCAATATTAAAGGTATGGCCAAGATGCTAGAGCCGGTAAGTCCGATGCTAACCTGAGAAACAGACCACGCCATCACAGGGGCGGTAAGCAACATCGTAAAAATAGACAAAACAAAAAGTTCAGTGTGGCGTACTGCAATGTCCAAAATCTTGGGCTAGCCAAAAGAGTAGAACTTACCCACTTATTAAACAAGGAACAATTTTCTATATATTGTATGGTCGAAACATGCCACAATACCGACCAGAACGATATGTACTCGAATATACATCATAACTACAGATGGATTGGCAAAACTAGGGCTCACAGTCACTCAAAGAGAGCAGGAGGTGGCATGGGCTATCTGCTTAAAGATAACATGACTGTTCTAGATGAAAATGTTTCAAACTCTTTATATGATGACTTTGAAAGAATGTGGATAAAGGTCAAAATGGGCTCACAGGCAATAATGTTAGGTTTAGTATATTTTCCAAATGACAACTCTTGTAAGGAGGACTGCATTAATCTAATGAATGAATTGACAGAGAATATTAGCAGTTTTAAGAATGAAGGAATAGAATGTGTTCTGTTTGGAGATTTTAATGGGAGACTGCAACAATTTAGGGCAGCAAATAAACAGAGTTTTAACGGTGATCTCCTTGAATCACTCATAGAAACAACAGAGTTAAAAGTTCTGAATTTGTCCCCTTCATGTTGCGGTATTTACACGTGATATAGAGGTGAACTTAAGTCAACTATTGACTATGCTTTGACTACAAACGCGCTGTACACATGCATTGAGAATATCACGATCGATGAGGTAGGTCTGTATGACTTGGGCAGTGACCATAACACAATTCTTGCAAGTTTTAACATGGATACTTGTAACAATAATAGCACACCCACTGGACCACACTTTTGTTCAGTCAAATGGAAGGTGGAAAACATAAAGGACTGGGGTGCGTTCAAAAATGAGATTTCGCTTCGTTTGGCAAATTTCTGCTCTAATTTTGATAACAATGATGGCGCGTACAGCTGTGTTAACAAAGCATGGTCGGATTGGAAACAAATTGTATTTGAGGTGGCAGACAGCATTGTTGGGAGAAAAGTCACCCTAGAACAAAGAGGTAAATTTTGGGATAAAGAAATAGGGTCACTTATACGAAACCGCAAACTCGCCAATAGGCTATACAGGCAATGGTCTAACAGCGGTATAGCGTCCCCGGAGGTAATGCAAGATCTGTGGGATGAATATATAAGAATTAAAAGACAAGTGCAAGAGAAAATCAGAACAAAAAGAATGGAACAAAAGGTAAAAATAATAATACAGAATTCACAGAAAGGTTCTAAGAATACACGAGCCTACTGGCGAATGTTGCGGCGCTTAAATGGTAACAACTCATGCCCTATACGGATATGTGACCCAAAAAACGATGGTCGTATAATTGAAGATCCGAAAGAAATAAACAAAGTTTTAGGCGAATACTGGCGTGATTTGGGTGGTGAACCCACCAGTGATGGTTGTGAAAAGCGCATACAAGAGTTACGCAATGATAATGGTGTTGTCGATAATACAGCTCTCAATCCCTATGGCACGCTCCATGATGTAATTATTTCAGAGAATGAAGTGCAGCAGTCAATTAATAAATTAAAAAATGGGAAATCTCCGGGTATAGACTTTATTCCAAATGAATTTTTGAAGAATGGAGGTCCTGTTTTATGCACCTCGCTTGCAAAAAATTTCAATTTGTGTAAATTACTAGAAACATTTCCTGATGACTGGTACAGAGGAATTGTTAAGCCTTTGTTCAAAGAAGGTAAGCCTGAAAATTTAAGCAACTATCGCGGTATCACAATCACATCAAATGTTTACAAGTTATTCTCGTCAGTTTTGGAAACACAATATATGTCTTTTTTTGACGAAAGTGGCATTCTTGGGGAATACAATGGAGCGTACCGTAAGGGTCGCAGACTTGAAGATCAGTATTTTGCATTAAAAGGCTTGTGTAGTTTAAGAAAAGACAATAAACAGAAAACATGGTTGGCATTTTTGGACATAAGTAAAGCATTTGATACAATAAATCGTAATAAATTATTTGTAAATTTATGGGAAAATGGAATTCAAGGGAAAGCATGGAGACTTTTACTCAGCCTGTACGAAAAAGTTGAAAACAAAGTGATTTTTGGACAATTTGAAAGTGACTGGTTTCAGACATTTAATGGTGTAAAACAAGGATGTATTCTGTCGCCAACTTTGTTTTCTGTAGCCATGATGGATTTAATTATTTCATTACAAAAAGAAAAACTTGGAATCATTTTTAATCAGCAGACCATACCAGCTTTACTGTACGCCGATGATATTGTGTTAATGGCTAGTTCAGACGTACAACTATCCAGGATGTTAACGGTAGCCAGCCAGTTTGCCATAAGATGGGGTATGAAATTTAACCACGTAAAATCCAAAGTCATGGTTATCGGTAAACGTATGGATAAACAGAAATCATGGATGTTAGGTCACATGCCTATACAAGAATGTGCGACCTATAAATATCTAGGAATCTTATTCCCCCAGTCTTTAACTGACTCTGCCCACATTAAGACACACCTAAAAGCAAAGGCCGTAAGGCTCAACGGTTACATGTGCAGTATATTGGCGTCACACGAGAATATCAATAGAATCAGTTTTGGTGATAGTTTATGGCAAAACGCCCTGCTACCGTCACTTTCCCATGGGTGTGCAGTTTGGCTGAACAACACAAAAGAATGCACGAACCTTTTAAAATCAATGCAATACTCTGCTGCTCGGGCAATTCTACGCATAAAGGCGACCCCGGCCATCCCAGCTACACTAGGCGATTTAGGCTGGCTACCTATTAGCATGTATTTGGACAGACAAAGAGTTAAATATTTTTACCGCTTACAATGTCAACTTGACCAAACACGCCTTTGTAAACAGATTTTCTCTGAATTACTATGTAAATTTAAAGAAAAAACGCCATCCTGTTGGTTTTACGTAAATGAGATTAACAAAACACTCGTCAATGTCGGTCTAGACCATGCAGTTTACAGACAAAACGAATTTTTGCCAGATGTGTATCATAAGTTAAGAATGCAGTTATTCAATAAGGAATTTGTTGATGAAATTGAAGCAAAAAGTACCCTGTCTTTGTATAAATATCTTAAAGTCCGTTCTACCAGAGAAAATTATCTATTTCATTACAATGGTTTTGATGGCGCCAGGTTAAAATTCAAAGCAAGAACTAAGTGTCTCGGTCTACAGGCGGACTTGCATAGATGGGGCACATCTGAACATGATAGTTGTACTTTATGTGGTTCGGGAACAGAAGACTTGGAACATTTTCTTTTTCTGTGCCCTAACTTTACTGACCTGAGAATTAAGTATTTTAAATTGCTGGAGCCCAGACTAACCACGAGTGGCAATACATATATTTGGCAAGGATTCATGCACGGCTCATTATTCACCAAACTATGCATGCTTTTGGGACACAATAGTTCACACATAAATGAAACCGCCATTTCTGAATTTGACAACGTATGTAAAAAATTCCTGCTTGATGCGTGGTCCCTCCGAAAAGAGTATCTAGACAATATGGTTAGCGGTGGACACTCTACATAATGGTACCTCACAATGTAAATATTTTCATCACTTTTAACACACGGGTGTGTGTTCCAGCGCATCGTCACCGGACTGCTCACACATCAGGCTGGTATCTGTTTGGAACATTTAACTTAGATGTATTTTAGATTTTATATATTTCTTATTGTATATTGTCATGGATGTCTTAGATGTATGTTGGTTTGTACATAGCTATCATTGTATGCTACCATGGACGCATCGTGGACATACCCCGGTCTACGGTGCCCCCGTGTCAAAGGGGTAGTTTTCCGAAATAAAAATTATTATTATTATTATTAGGGCTGTGAAGAAATTGCTACGGCGTGACCTTTTCCAATGCCCAAAGCAGATTTTCAGATACCACCCTGAACAGAATTTAAACTTTGTTAGTCAGTTTAATACATTCCATACGATAACTCTTGCATGGGACAGATGTTGTTTTACCACATATAGACTTCAGCATCAGCGGACAGCTGGATACGAGAAACTTACTGTAACGTTTTTACAATAAAGAATTGTTTTGTTGATGTTATCCACGTTAAATTTAAAGAATATTCGATTAATTACGGCATAATGCCACAGGTTGGAATCTTGACACAAAACCTCTGCTGGTTGGTACACTCCTCCCGATGCCGGCGTTTGTCTGTACCTCTGTATGTCTCTCTCTTTGTGTAGTAGTCCTGCTTGGCTCAGTGTATTTATTTACTATAATTGTCATTAATAATTTGACATACGTTCTAGACAGACACTGGGGCAGATAGATAATAGATAACAACAATAGGTGGACAGTGAAATGTTGCTCATTGTTTGGCAATACATGTCGCAGATGCAGGATCATATAAGATAGCTGACATAACACTGGACAAAACTTTGCTGCTAGAGAATCACAATTTATTTACATTTGGTTTCAGAAAATTATATATTTGGAGTTTTCTTTTATTTGCAGAAATTAAGGCGAACTGTGATGGCCTGACTGTGGTGACAACTTTGACGCAGACCTCATAAAATTTACTATTTGGCTTTCAGCAAACAAACTTTTGTTTAATGTAACTAATTTACCATAGTCCATCAAACAAACAAAACATAAAACACAGGAATCAAAATGAATTTTTTTTAATTTGAACATATCCCGAAGTTCCGGAGTTTTATTTTCTTCTTTCTTTCTTTTTTTTTTTTTTTTAAACACCGACAGAGAATTCTTGACCGGGCTGCTTGACCGGGCTGGCTGTGTGCGTTGAACCTCCTGGAGTGAATGGCTTAGCTGTTGAACCGTCGTTGGGGGGGGGGGGATTTCATTGTGAAGAACAAAGGCAGTGATATATGTTCTGAAGATTCCATATTCTTAACTAATTAATTTTGAAGATGCATCATTGCCAGGCTTTCCCATGCAAAAGGGCACCACAATATGTAGATTTACAAAACCAAAAGTTCACATTTGTTGGACTTTGCAACAAGCAACACGAATGGCACTTTGTGCTTTCATGGTTACTTTTGTATATGTACAAGATGTGCAACGTAGCAATAATATCGGGTTTTTTGTAATGGAGCTTTGATCTGGGGTTCAAGATGGGTATAATTGAACAAGTTTCAAAAAGGCTGTTCTAACAATATCGTGTGAAAACAATGCTCATACCGAATCGCTTTTGAAAAATCTCAATTTTCTGGTATTGAACAATTTCTGCTTTGGAATTTCAAACACGAATTCTATTAAAAATTGGACAAGGGTAAAAGTATTCTTTGTAAAATCTTCATAGAATGCAATTGAAAATCAAGAACGTAATGATCATGACACAAAAGAGATATGTTTCATACGTCCTGTCATTGTACATAGTTGTGTAAAAGGATGACATTTGATTTGACAGATACCAAGGGTACCATTCCGGCACATATTTGTGACAAAATTCATAGTGATAGTCAAAGTCATAGTCATTGTCACAGTCATAGGGTGAGAATGTTTAAATTTTTCTGGGTTGCTGTTGCCTGCGTGGTGGACTCGGTGGCGCGGAGGTGGTGGGGGTGCATATCGCGTCCTCATTCCCTCGGCGCGGCTGGGTCTACTGCGCGGGCAGTAGCGGTTTTTAGGTAATGGCTGGGACTGAGGTTGCTAATAACTTCATCCACTTCTTTATCTATAGAATTTCCTCCACATTTATTTATTTATTTATTTACTTACTTATTTATTTATTTATTTATTTATTTATTTATTTATTTATTTATTTATTTATTTATTTATGTATGTATGTATGTATGTATGTATGTATGTATGTATGTATTTATTTATTTATTTATTTATTTATTTATTTATTTATTTATTTATTTATTTGTTTTTTTGTTTTTTTTTGACCAGGATGAAATTGCTCGTTCTCCAAGTTCATGGGTAATGTTGCTATACAGACTGACAATCAATATCAAACTTCATTAGGTACCGAATTTGCACAGTTTTCCTCGAAATCTTGTTAAAAAAGTCAGTATCATCAGGGATGTGAATGTCAACGTCGGATAAAATAGTTTCAAAATTTCGTCTGTGCGCTCCCTTAGTGTACTTGTAGAAACATACTGGGCCCGTCACTTTAGGCTCAAACCGGATATCCATGGGTGGCACTACCTGTATGTATTCATCACTTTTCCTTCTCTGTCCTTTTATGCTATTTGATATATATATATATATATATATATATATATATATATATATATATATATATATATATATATATATATATATATATATATATATATATAATGTGTGTGTGTGTGTGTGTGTGTGTGTGTGTGTGTGTGTAGAAGACACTTTATCCTTTCTCCATTGTGTGTTTAATGTTTGTTCTCCATACACATGATACAGTAAATTATGTTCTTATCTGCTCGCCAAATATGTTAATGAAGGGGAAACAGCACCATGTACTCTCATTGATTGGGCTATCCATTACGGGGAGTCACCGATGGACATCATTTTCCACACGCCGCATGAAAACAGTACAAAGGATGGTACCGTCGATTCTTTGACCTTTCTTCTTTTACACGAGAACTAGATCAAACTCTGGTCACATGAACATAACCTAGCCCGCCTTTCAACTCGTGCCTTCTGATTTTTTTTTTTTTACTGGTTACGCCTAAATATTGTATTCTTCAGTATATCTGTATGATTTTATTCCTTTATTGTACTTCATCTGTGTTTTCCTGCGGCATCGGGGGTTTCATAAGATTAGTATGTGTGTGTCCCAACACAGACATATTGTTTTTCTAAGATTTTTTCTTTCTTTCTTTTTCTTTCTTTCTTTCTTTCTTTCTTTCTTTCTTTCTTTCTTTCTTTCTTTCTTTCTTTACAGGCAAATTTGTCCGACATTTCATTTGAAAAATATCATGCGTAGAAACTCCAAACTTGGCATGATTATACTTCCATACATGAAGTCTTGAGTTTCTGTAAAGATGTTTAACAGTTTTGAAAATTATGCAAATGAGGGTCATTTGAAAATTTAAATCTTGAACATCTCCAAAACTATTATAGGTACAGGTAACCAATCCAACTTCAATTAATATTTTTGTAACACTGCACATTTTTTTTGCAATTTACATGTGACCTCTAAAGGTCAAAGGTTAATGTCATTTGGACCTTTGAAATTTTCTGCTGGCTATAACTCAATCAATTTGCATCCGTTTTTTATCATATTGGGCTCATATTGTAGATACTGTAACACTGCACATTTTTGTAATTTACGTGTGACCTCTAAAGGTCAAAGATCTAGGTCATTTGGAGCTTTGAAATTTTCATGTAGCCGTAACTCGGTCAATTTTAATCCAAGTTTGATCATGTTGGGCTCAAATTATAGCTATTGTAACACTGAACATTTTTGTCATTTAGATGTGACCTCTAAAGATCAAAGATCAGCTAATGTGATGTTCCAACAGTATAATTTTCCAGTTGGCAGGTCCATTTCCTACAAGTCATTCTGTCCACAAAGGTGAAAAAAAAGTATAGACTCATATCTTTTACATGGAGTGCGAAACATGCCAAGCCTATATTAATCACTCCCCATGTCTCAGATCGTGGCGTATACTTCCTACCTACATGTTTTGGTTGGGAAAACCGAAGGACTCGGAGAAAACCACCGTGCACAGTCAGAGTGGTAAGAACTCTTTCCACATGCGTCCCCGGCCGTGAATCGTTCCCGGGCCGCAGAGGTGAAAGGCGAGCGTGTTGCACCTCGGCCAACCGTGCATCCACAAAGGTAAAAATTTCATGACGCCGTAGTGACCTTGCTCAGGGTCGCTGAATGTCAAACTCAGCCAATTTTCTCATAGTATGCTATTACAGTACAGGTTTCATGACAGCAGCTCAATTTCTTCTGTAAGAGTTCTTGGGTCCGCAAAAAAAAAAAAAAAGGGGGGGGGGCGTATTCCCGCATGCACAGACATGACAACAATAAAAATCCCGTCGGCCGATAAAGCCAAGGGAGTAAAAATCTTAGGGCCTTGTCTTTTTGCAAAAACGTTTAAAAATTATGAAATATAAATAGATTCTTGCATTATTATCTTTTTCGCAAACTTGGCACAGAACTGGAGCACATCCTTGTGCAAAATCAAATAAAAAAATATTTCCTCCTCCTCCTCCTCCTCCTCCTCCTCCTCCTCCTCCTCCTCCTCCTCCTCCTCCTCCTCCTCCTCCTCCTCCTCCTCCTCCTCCTCCTCCTCATCATCATCATCATCATCATCATCATCATCATCTTCACATAGATGGTACAGGCCCACCTTTGAAACAACTGTCTTAAAATCAAAGCATTCCACAAAACCATTTTGACAGTATTACAACACATGCAATATATTGCTACGTGCCTGCACAATTGTAGTGCTACCGACACATTGTCCCACAGTCTGATGCCCCACAGTTTCATAAAATATTAACATATCCTCATTACTTTCGCCAACTTGCGTCATCTTTAGTCAGATTAAATCATGATAACAGTATGAATTATTCTGTATAGCCGTTCTGGAGATAAATCGACGATTTTTAGACGTAAAAAATGTTAATAGTCTAACGGACGGTAGCAAACGAATTTCATCAAAACTTAAAATGAAAAAAAAAATTATCTGTTCTACCTTTAAGTAAAATGGAAGAGACAATATAGACTGCTAAACTAAGGGTGTTATTTAGGATCAACTCTAAATATTTAACAAAGCCCTTTCAGAATTGCCATACAATATTTTCGTAGAGACTAAGATGTGCTCACAATAAATTCTAAAATCCGAGGTACATATCTATATTTGAAAGCACTATTTTTCTGTTGTTTAGAATTCCTAAAAAACATAAAAAGTTAAATTGCAGAAAAAATTCTGATTTAGCATAAGTGTTTCTCATTTCTACAGGTACTATGCTACATGCCTACCTGCAAGCAAAAATTCAAGCCGTAATTAGCTCCTTAAAAATAGCATTGCGAAGAACAGATTGCCCTCCGCGCCCACAATCTTTTTTCCTCAAATCTGCAATTCTTTTTAGACTTCCCAGCAGAATACTTCACATACAATTTCCAGACTGTTGTCTATGAAATGAAAGAGCAATTTTGGATGTGTTCTTGGGGAAAGTTCTGGTGACAGAGACCAATGTACTGTGCGCCATTCAGACGGCTATCAAATAAATACTTCAAAAGTTTCATATCAAGTTTAAAAATAATAAGAGAAAGCTAGTTTTCAATAGAAATGTGGTGCACTGTAATAAGCATCGCTGAAAAAAAATGGTGAAGCTCCATTGGACCCTTTGTTGAGATATTATGGTAACGCCCTCCCCTTGTGCACCAGTTAGATGGCCTTGAACATATATACTGTAAAGTTTGATAAAAAGGTTTATAAAAATACAAAGAGGAAGCTGGTTTTAAGGTGTCAGGGTTGAAGCCACTCAGACAGTCTTAAAATTAGTACATCAAAAGTTTCATAACAAGTTTAAAAATCATCAGAGGAAGCTGGTTTTAAAAGGGAACCTGGTCCATCATAAGATACATCTCTGATAAAAAATTTGGTAAAGCTGCAGTCAATATGTTTTGAGACATGGCGGTAACGTCGTCAGGGTTGACGCCACTCAGACGACTTTCAAATAAATATATTAAAAGTTTCATGACAAGTTTAAAAACAATAAGAGGAAACTGGTTTTAAATAAGGAACTTGGTCCATTATAAGGTTCTTCTGTGACAAAAATTTGGTACAACTACGGTGAATACCTTTTTGAAATATCCTGGTAACGTTAACAAGACGGACGGAATGACAGGCGGATGGATGGAAGGACGGACGACCCAGGGGACGACATTACCCTCCTGCACTTTATGTGCGGAGGGTAAAAGGTAGTTCGACAGTACTGTAAACCTATATGCTGCATGTTTACATTACTGATTGCTTCATCAGGCAATGCAACTGCTTACCTGTAAGAAAAACAAAGCTTTTTGTCAGCCATTATCTTTTCACCTGCAAACAAATCAAACATGATTCGCCATATTACGAAAATTCAAAAGTGCCCGCAAACCAACTTTTTGAAGACTGAACGCCTATCAAGGTCATGACCAAGGTCAAGGTCAAAGAGAAATTTGAGGATAATACTACATGTACCAAGTGTTTTACATGTACAAAAAACAGGTAAAACAAAGGAGTGTCAAACTAATAGAACAATTAACAGGTGAAGGTCATGTGAAGGTCAATGTCGCTTTAAGGTCACAGTATGAAAAAAAAGCTGTGTGTTTTCTATTTGGAGGTAAGAGGTCATCCAATTATTAGATTGAATGATTATTTTGAAATATATTGTCAGTGTGTGGTGAGAAAAAAAAGCAAATATGGGGGTAGGGGGAGGGCTAAATGAATAACCATCAATATTTTAAAATGCTGAAAGGTGACGAGATGTCATACGATATTTTCGGACTCTGTGTGACCCAGTAATCATAAATCAAGCATAAAAAACTATAGACAATAATGTCAGGTGAACCCAAACTTCTGCAGGACTATTTAGTTGTTTTTGTGTAGCACGTAACTTCGAAGTTTGGAATCATTACTAGACATGTATCTTGTTTTGACATGTCATTTTCCTATTGGCTTTGAAATTTATCATGCAATATTTTTTGAGTAATGGGGATGGAAAAATGCGCGATCTGTTTTCATGATTATGCCAAAGTTCTTGAAGGCCAGCTTCAAAAAAATATATCTTTCATCCCCAGTCAACACTGACTGATTTTTGTTTGACATTTCGACTTCACACAAATATGAACTTGATAATAGAGAATTTCTCTTACTATTAACAATCCGAAACCAATTCATATGTGCCAAATTAATTACTGTATACATACATATATGTATGTATATATATATATATATATATATATATATATATATATATATATATTATATACATATACATATACATATATATATATATATATATATATATATATATATATATATATATATAAAGAATTGTGTTCAATCATGTGCAAATTTTTACTTATGTCTACATTAAAAGTCTGTTAGTTGACACAGTGATACACAACGTAACGTAAGTTTGTGTGATTTGCCTTGCGTCAATTCTCTCAACACGGTCATTCTTTTTCCCTGTGCATTCTTTCTTTCTTTCTTTACCAGCAAATTTGTCCGACATTTTGTTTGAAGATTATATTGCGTGGAAGCTCCAAACTTGGCATGATTTTACTTCCATGCACAAAGTTTGGCTTTTTCATGAAGAGGGGTAACAGTTTTGAAAATTATGCATATTGGGGCCATTTGAATTTTAAAGATTAAATTTCTTCAAAAGTGTTACAGGCAAAGGTGCCATTGCAACTTCAATTCAAAATTTTGTGCTGCAGGCGCATCAGATGAACCAAAAACGAAAGTTGTGGAATTTTAATTTATGCTAAATTAGGGGCACTCGTAAAGTTAAGGCGCTGAATGTGTTCAAGATGATTATAGATAGAGGTAACATTTCAACTTCAATTCACAGGTTTGTCCTGTAATCGCATTCAGGAAACCACAAACAGATATTGTAGAATTTGGGTTTATACACATCAGGGGTAATTGAAAGATTAAAATATTGCAAACTTACCTTCAAAACTATTGTGTGTGGATACAGAGAATCCAGTATGGGTAGCCCATTGAGGATAACTTTGGGATCACGAGTTGTTGGATTTTCATGTTTTCACCAGGCTGTGCCGAGCCTAAACTTAATAATCCAACAACAAGTGACCCCAACGTTATCCCCAACGGGCCAATCATACTGTATTTTCTTTCTCCTATGTCTAATTAGGGCAAATACGCGCCAATTTGAAGTTCTATCGGAGAAATAAGTTTGAAAACGACGTCATTTTGAAAGCGGGAGGAGTCGGTAATTTATTGAATGCACCATGGCCTCTCTTTGGTTTGTTTACTGCTTGAAACCAATGAGTGACAAATCAAATGAAAAATTACAAATAAAACCTTATCCTCCATACCCATGTAGGATAACCCATTCAGGATAAGCTTCAGACTTAGGACAAATGTCACTCTGACTGCACATCCTAGGCGTGTCCACCATCAATTTTGTCCAAAGCTAAGCATAAAGACAACACTAAATCTAGAATCTCTGTACACTGTGTGGCCCTATCGGGGAAGTTGAAAAAGTACAAACTAGAAGAAACAATAGCAGAGTTTTACATATTTGTGATACACCAGATCAAAGACCCTCTATCTCAGAAAGAGGCTCCTTTACCATATACACAACAGACCATGATCTGTCATCAGCAGTGATTAACATGCATATGGATACCACAAGGATTTGTTGTTACACTAATGTCAGATATACACTTTCATGCTAACATATGATGACCATTTATCCTCAATCCCCGCTGTAGTATGAACGGTAATCCATAAATGAATCAAAGTTGCAATAATAATAATTTGATAGTTTATTAGGAAAACTACCCCTCTACAGCGAGGGCACCAACGGAACGGGGAATATTCCATGATGCGTCCAAAATATAAAAAAATAATCAGGCACCCTTATTATCAATCAAATAATCTTCGTATGTTGAAATAAGTATAGTATCTATAAGTAATAATTTATGTCCTCCGCACGAAAACTAGAGATAAACCATTCATTGGGACAAAACTCTAGAAAGCGCAAGGACATGTGCATTATACATATTTCATATACAATGCAGAATATAAAGCTTCCAGCGTCATTATTAAGAAAAATCAGGTATTACCACAGTATGAATGTACAAGTCAGTTACAAAATTTTCAATTCACCACTACTGCATACTCCTGGAGCTGTGGGTTTGTGCATGGGGGATCCCGTCAGAATGACGGGGGGGGGGGGGGGGAGCCGTGCAGTCATCAGTACTCCGCAGCGTACCCCGGCTTTGCTGGTTTGACTTCATCTGTAAGCTTAAGTCGTCAAGAGAGCACCATCACGTGTTATTTTGTGGCGTTATCGAACTTCCCTACAAAATTTTATACAGTATATGTATTGGAGGAGGTCTCTTTAGAAGAGGTACATGTAGAACGATCATATAATCTGTCATTCCGAGAAGTCATTAAGTGACTGTCTCCTGTAATACCAAGCCTCAACCAAATATGTTTTACATGTTTGGTCAAATAAATCACCGATGCCCTGTCCAAGATCATATGAGTGCTCGCCAAGGAACCAACATAACTTATTTTTCACCGAGGAGGCGGAAAAACGCTGCCATGCCTGTTTACTATTCTCATTCAGAGAGTTGATTTGCAAATTTCTACATGCCTCTAACCTGATATCATTTAATGCTGGGCAGACAAATAGAAAATGTGCTAAATCTTCTCTGCTATCTTTACATAGAGGACATCTTTCGTCTGATAAACGCATCTTTCCATATCTTCCCCTATACCAAGACACCCAGTGCGGGCCAAATCTTTTATCGTGCACCGGCAAAGTTATTTGCATTGAACAGATAACTATTACCAAAAGAGAAGCGTTTAAACATTTGATATCATCTTAAAGACTTTTTACTTCTATTTCGTGGAAAAATTCTAATTCAAATGCTTCTAACGATAATTTTAAAAAGCACCTCAGCCATTCGGGATTCCTTGATTCCAGGGCTGGATCCATAACAACGTTATTAAAGACCTTCTAAATTTCGTCAACATATGGCCAAATCTTTGCAGGTTTGTCATCATTTCTTTGCAAAAGAGTGTCACAAATTTGCTTACATAGCTGTGTGTCTGGCATCTCAGGTTTCATTCGGTGGAAGATTTTTATCCTAATGCAATTCAGAATCAGTTTTTGGGGAAACCATCCTAGTTCACCAAGGGTAGCCACTGCTGCAGGCGAAGAGTTATAAGCTATAAAAAGTGCACAGTACTAGAATTACATGACCAAATTTCGTTCGTGTGCGAGCACTTGACGTTCTGTTTTATCCAGAAATTTTTCTTGCTTCCTTTCTTTCTGTCATTTTCTTTTCACCAGCACTTTTTTCATACCAAGAGCCTTATTTTGCTCGATTTTTTCCCCTGAAATTTCATCTTTTTCCCATGCAACTATTCAAATTTCAATTTAAACACACAAGGCAACAACTTCCCTTTGTACACACACAGACAGATTTGTTTTGAGGCAAATCTTCCATTATAGGGTTTTCTCATGTTTTTCTCCGTGATAGCGACAATGTCTTCATCTGAATGGGTGTCTCTCTGGCCAATTGTGTTTATATATATATATATATACATACATATATATGATAGAATATTATACGCCAAATATTTCTTGGTTGAATGAAATGATTGTGCATCTCGTAGTGACCCATGAATATGTTTGTCAAGATTCGCAAATGGAAGTTGTATTGTCCAGTAACTCAAAAAAAAAAAAAACCACACACACACAAAAATACGGTTTCATGTACAAAACCCATGGTTTTATTTTGGGACTGTGCGTTTTATATATGAAACTCTTGGATTCGCTGCAAAATCCCTGAGTTTTATACACTAAACCTTGGGTTTTATAGAGAATGCAAATAATTACGGTAATCAACACAATTACCTAACTTGTTCTAAAACACTTGGTTTCATGAAATTTGAAATAGCAGAGCGACATAGTGGGTTTTGAAATGTTCAAAATTCTGGGTGGTGGGATTCGTAGATTGTAATTTGAGGAATAAAACCCACAGTTTTGTGAGAACCTAGTACACGCGGTCTTCAGACTACCAGCTCTGTCACTAAACCCTGGGTTGTGCACACGAAGCCCTGCGTTTTGTTACAAAACCCTGAGATTTGTTAAAAATCTGCAGTTTTGCCCGGAAACTTAGGATTTTATTCATAAACCCTTGTGTTTACTACACAAACTTTGGGTTTTATCATACAAAAACCCAGGGTTTGTACATAAATCAACTTCTAGTCAATGGCCAGGATCGGCACACGGAGTGAAATGCTATCCTTATTGGTTTTTATACACATACTTGCAGCGTTAGGTAATGAACCGTGGAATTTACGAAACCCTCGGTTTTGTGAATTTTTGTGAAAATGAACAGCAGAGCAAAGAAAGTGGCGATTTGAAATATGCAAACAAGCACGCACAACTGAAACGCAGGTGCCGGTGAAGTCCCAGTGGGAATTGTGTTGGCTTGAATGCGTCGCAGTGGTAGGCTTGTGCGAGAAACGTTACACGTATCATGTAACATTGCACTATTGACAGAAGCAAATGAAACAAAATCTGCCAAACATCCCATTTCATTTCTCTTTTTAACTCTCCATAAACTTGTAGAGTTTTTTACAGTAAATGTGAGCTTTGTATTAAACTTAATTCTAAATATACAGGCATCAATGAAAAACACGATTAATTACTAATTTATCCCAAGTTTGCACTGGCATGACCCCCCCCCCCCTCCCTACAGAGTCAATATCTAATTACTGTACAATCATAAATTTTTGCAAAGGATAAATATTCCCGAATTTTCCACGAAAAACACGATTAATCACTACTTTATCCAAAGTTTGCACTGGCATGACCCCCCCCCCCACCCCCACCCCTTTCCTCCCTCCAGAGCCAATATCTACAGTCAAATTTTCGGGAGGATAAATATTCCCGAATTAGCCGCAAAAGATATTTTTCAGAGTTTTAAATTCCCGAATTGCCACCACAAAAAAGTATTATTCGTATGAGACCCCAGATGTTTTTTTTATACTGTTGTAAATAAAGTACTATATGACATATGTTTTTATATTGTGACCTTATTAGATTTAATCTGCTAAAATTTGCGTGAATTCAATATTCCCAAATAAAAATTCGGAAATATTTATCCCTCGCGAAAATTTATGACTGTACAGTATCCTTTCTTTCGAGCTGTATCTGATCCATGCATTTTTGCTTTTTTTCTCATATGGCACATGTACCACGTCATTTATTCTCATATGGCACATGTCCCACGTCATATATCCTTATATGGTAGATGGCCAAGGTCATTTTTCTCATTACATGGCAAATGACGCTGGGATTTTCGATACTCTGAACCGGAACCATAGGCCTATACTCAGAAATATTCCAGTACTTGCTGATGATTGGACCAATATTTTCAAACTTGCCTTTCTTTGTACGATTGAGACAAAACTTCAGACTTTTTTGTTTTCTCTGTTAGGCAAGTTTGTACTCCAGAAAACCAGACTTTGCGAAAATGGACCTCTTGGATTCTTAACTTTGTGACTTTTGTACATCTAAAGGCATCATTATTCATAGGTTTACAGAATGTGCCCAAGCAAGTGTAGTCTGAAGAAAATTTCAAGACTGGTGGAATGACATGCACATTGACACAGCTATGATGGTCCTGCCACACCTTGACCATTTAGCCAGCGTATGACAACCTATGAAAATACGCTGGCATATGTTGAATAAGCTATTGGCAAGTTTCTTATAAGTTAAGAGCACGCTGGTACACGTTGTATTACGTCGAGGTACGTCGAGGCTGTATAAAAATTTGGTGCATGCACAAAATTTTACCAGGTATGGCCAGCGTATGGCTTATACGCGGGCCATAAGTTATAGGTAAGTTATGCGGTCGTTGACACGTTCCTACACGTTCATAGTAAATTGCTCATACGTCCATATATGCTGAGATAATGTCTAGCGTATCCAAAACGTATTTCTAACATATAAGTAACCTGATTTGAACCTATGTCGAACTTGTTCTGAACGCATGTTGACGCATGTAGACTTATATGACATGTTCCAGACGACCACAGAACTTTATGAACGTGCTTGTAACTTACAGCTATCTTGTAATGGCGTATTGGCAGCGTTCAGGGGAATTGGTATATAAAAATGGATTTATTGCAAGTGGTACCTGTCAGTTTTCCTCAACACTCCATGGTGAGAAGACGCCCATGTTATCCAAGAGATGGAAGATCCACCAATGCTGAGGCGAGGATACCTACTTGCTGTTCTGCATCATCAGAATAACCTCATTGATTTGATACTGGATCAGTTGCGTACCAATAGAGCCAAGAGACAAAGAGATGAACAGAGGATAAGGCACTGGGTGAGACCATGGATTAAGAGACGATGGCACTTTGGCCTATACGACCAGCTTATGGTGAAGCTCCGTAACGAGGACTATTAGTGTCTTTCACCAACTTCCTGCGAATGCCCGCAACGATGTTCCATGAACTGCTAGCCAGAGTTGATCCAAGGATAACCAAACAGTTCACCTTTTGCAGGGATCCACTTAAGCCTGACATGAAACTGGCCCTAATTTTGCGTCACCTTGCTTCTGGGAACAAATATGCCTCTATGAAATTTGGGTGGAGGGTCTTCCACAACACCCAATCCCTTGTGGTCAGAGAAGTCTGTCAAGCTATTATTGACGAATAAGTGGGCGAGGTGCTGGTTTACCCAAGTACTTCTGATGGTTGGCATACTATAGCTGACAAGTTCTTCTAAAGATGGAACTTTCCCCATACATGTAGCGCACTTGATGGGAAGCACGTGTCTTGCCGCTGTCCTCCAAAGAGTGGGTCCCAATACTTCAATTACAAAGAATTTTACTCCACTGTTCTTTTGGCAATTGTGGATGTCGACCACAAATTCATTTGGGCAGATGTTGGTGGTACTGGATCAGCATCAGATGCGCAGATATATAATGTGAGCTAAAGGAATCCGCTGAAAATGGTACCCCAGGCTTCCCTAACCCTGAACATCTTCCGAATGACAACCAGAACATGCCATATTTCTTGATCCGTGACAGTGCCTTTGCCCTACGACCTACTATGATGACGCCATACAGCTTCCGAGGGATGACGGATGAACTACGCATCTTCAACGACAGGCTTTTGTGAGCAAGGAGGATAGTAGAAATGCTTTTGGCATCCTAGCTAACAGATTCCAGGTTCTGCTAAGCAGCATGCAGCATCATCCCTCCACTGCCAAGCTCATTGTCAAAGCATGCTTGATTCTGCACAACCTCATCAGGACCAGATGAATGATGTTGTTTAACTTGGATAGGTTACTGACAATATTCTTTATTACATATCAGAATAATTTAGGGAAAAATCACAATAATAGGCAGTGATATTCGTTCTTTAATATTTGTTAGTACTTACACTATTGATGGGCTCAGCGCAGTGACGGACCACAGTCTTCAGGAAGCTCAAGTTTGCTTTTACCCACTGCTCTCTCTCTCTGCAAGTTCTGGAGCGCCTTCACCACTTTTGTATTTGTCGAGGCGGGTATAGGTGTCTCACAGGGACTTGAACCAACCTTGAAGGTGCTCAACAGTCTTTCCCATGGCCGTGACTTGATCCTCCTAGAGTTTTGCCTGCTTTTCCACCCTGCAGTAGTCAGTCTTCTTGATGTCCCACAGAATGGCATTCTCATGAATGAAATCACACGAGCTGCTCCTTGTTGATATCAATACCAAACTGTGTCTTCTTGGCACTCTTCTTCCTGCCAAAGGTTGGCTGCGGAGCTGGAGGCCACAGACGTGGCTACTGATGCCACTGACGAAGCTCGACACGTGTTGAAATCTGCATCATCTGTATCACGATGATATGAGCAGGAGGGTGGGGGTGTTGCTGGATTCCCCATATGTTCAGATATATGCCCATGACCACGGCCACGCCCATGACCACAAGGCTTCTTGGCATGCTTTTTAGACGTTTCCTTTGGCATGATGACCGTGATGTTGATACGATGATATTGACACTGCGATGTCTAATGTGGTGAGCTGGGTAGGTGAAGAGTGGCAGCCTTTTTACAGACAAGTGATCGTCAATGACATGCTGCCACATGCTTTATACTATCGTTGTGTATATGTTTAAAACGCTGGCAACGTACGTTGGTATAAGTTATCTGCAAGTTGCTGAAACATTCTATATAAGTGCCAAATACGTTATTTGTATGTTCAACTCATTATGAATACGCTGTGTATAGGCCCTAAATTGAAAAAAAAATAAATCATAGGTTCGCATACGCTTGCTAAATCGTCAATGTGTGACAGGGTCTTGAAAAAAGTCAAAAGTTCAACGTATGCTAGCGTTTCAGAGTAATTTGGATGCGTTGGTATATGTTGGCTAAATCGTCAAGGTGTGACAGGGGTATTACCTTGTCACCTTTTAATATTATTTTCACTTTTCATGAAAGGAAAAAATATACTCTCTAAACAACTCCATCTCACAAACAAATTATTTCATTCATGTTTGAAGGTGTAAACAAATTAGCATTCTTTTAAGAACTTCCTTTCAGTTTTACAACACAAGGTTCTTGCTGAGAAAGAGATCTCATATTCACAATTGAATTAAGATCTCTTTGTAAAGCACTGGGGTAGTTAACTAGCTTGACACTTATGTTTCTTTAATATTGATGACTGTTTAAACCATGGTGTAGAGATACGTATGTTCTGCTGAATTATTGGAGCACTAGCTGTTCTCCGGGCATAAATTGTATACAATGAAATAATCTTATGTATCCATCTAGATGTAAATATGCATGTGAAAGGAACAACAACAACAACAACAATAACAACAACAACAATAACAACAATAACAATATAATGATGATGATGATGATGATGATGATGATGATGATGATGATGATGATGATGATGATGATGATAATAATAATAAATCCTAGGCATTTGTAAATTATATACTCCGGCCGACATAACAGCATTTCCTAACATTTACTCTTTGTATCTATTGCACCTTTTCCAAACAGCCGTTAATTCTTGATTTATCTTGTGTGAATGTCATTTCCGATTTTTAACCAAAAGCAGGTGTCACATTTAACATCTAGTTCAGGTCATCGTAATCGCTGAACGAGGAAACGTCATCTACGTAAAATAAACACGAAATATTTCTATCTTTATAAGAAATACTGAGTCCTTGGTGCTCAAGCATATCAACTTGATCAACAACAGAAAAAAACGGTCGGCGGCAAGTTGCAGCTTTGCTTTACGCCACGTAGAACCAAACCTCGTAGTTTCGAAAGGTCGAAAAACTACTATTTTCAACTTTAGTGTACAGACTTTTGATCACGCCCAATCCCTTACCGTGGACCCCTTTTCCCAAAACAATTTACAGATAATCTATCCCTATTTGCTATGTCAAACGCTTTTGAAACATGAAGAAAAGGCACCCAAGTTTTTGCTTAATACCGCAAAACCCTTTTTAGAGCGGAAAAAAATGGTCCCCTGTCTCCGGCCTCTGATATAAGCCCTACCGAGGATTTCGAGTTCCTCAACATAAATCATAAACTGTTTTGCCATTAAGCAGGTAAAAAAGCTTGTACACATTGGAAGTCACCGTAATCCCATACTTCCTGAGAATCATGTCTGTGCAGTGGTTTCACCATTCTTTGAAACCATTCCTCGGGAAAACGTTTCGTTAATTTACAATGTTTACCAAATATTTAATTACTGCATGACCTCCCTACTACAAAACCCATTGGGGATATTATCAATCACACATGTTTCACTGGCCGGTCTTAAGTCTTTTAATAGACTTTATCCACATTCCATTTGGTGTAAAGCATGAACAGAGCATTGTGATTCTGAATATGGATCGGTTGCTTTGATATTGACCCCTGAAGCGTTACGTCCCACTATCTGTGGCAAGGTAAGAGTGCGATCTTTAGTTTCGCAGAGGTATGGGCTCTTTCACTTACTTTAGCCGTCCCGAACGTGGGCTTGACTGAAAGTACTCTTTTCTTGTGAGTACTTTCTATTTTCAAAGTTTTCATATATGCCCCACCCCACCCCCACCTCCCCAAACTTGGGCCTTAATAGAAAAAAACTATCACCGATATCATTACCAGACACAAGCTAAACTATATCATTAACAGGCAGAAGACATGCTTGCAACAGTTATTGTTGGCTTCAAAGACAATGTGTCTCACCCATATTTTGGTTCGAATTTTGACGAACATATTCAAAGTTTAATACGGCTCTAAGAAATTCGTTCGACCAAAAATTGGGTATATAACACATATCAACACAAGCGGGCCGTTTGAAAAATCTATCATCAGCTGGCCTTGACACTTTCAACCAAGCAGTAAGTCCCATCCTGTTACATGGGTGCCCAGACCCGTTTGTATGCAATTTCAAACCTATTAGCCAAGAGGCTCTACAAAGGAAAATGTTAAGATTTCTAATATAATGATAATGATAATAATAATGATAATAATAATAATAATAATAATAGTAGTAGTAGTAGTAGTAGTAGTAGTAGTAGTAGTAGTAGTAGTAGTAGTAGTAGTAGTAGTAGTAGTAGTAGTAGTAGTAGTAGTAGTAGTAGTAATAAATTAAGATTCATCAAAAATGAGTGTCGCATGACCACTTGAGGGAATTTAATAGAGACTCACCCATGGCCTATCTCCATCAAATTTGAATTGAGCTGACAGTTTTTGAGAAGTCAGAATAGGTAGATAGCCACCTAGGGTACACCCCCAGCAAGTTTGATGTGAATCCGGTCAGAGGTTTGAAATAGTAAAAAATGCGAATTTGCATTGCAATCCCCATCGACTCACATGGTAATCAATAGGGATGCATGCGTTCGTCAGCAGTACACGAATTAGAAAATTATTTAAAAATCAGGAATCCAGAGTATCATCACCCAGTAAACAAGTTTGTTTATCCCTCCCACAAGCTATGCCTCCACCAAGTTTCAAAACAATCGGAGTGATGAATTTGGAAAAGACAAAAATAGCAAAGTCACACACAAATTTGTAAACAAAAAAAATAGAAAAAAGAATCGCAGCGCCACATGTTGCACAAGTAATGTCTGGGGGTCACCTGAAGCGTACCTAACCGATTGGAATGGTGATTTTGGAGAAGAAAATAGTTTTAAGGTTTTACCAAAAAACTAACAAAACATTAATAAAAAATTCGAATAGTCACTGGAGTGTGATCATTTGAACAACTTTGGAAGAGATCCACCAAAAGGTACATTCCCATCAAGTTTGACGTGAATCTGGCTGACGGTTTGACGATGCCCCGGGACGGACAACGGGATGCCTAATCAAGACATAACATCAGCTGACTGACGAGTCACCCGAGGTAGCATTCGGCCAGGAAGATAACCATTCAGATGACGGCATTGTCGCTATCATGGCGGCCACAACATACAACAGTGACATCAAATAAAGTAACTTGAGAAATGCAAATGTATAAATTAAGTTAGAGAATTAAAGGCATGTCAAGTCACACAAACTTACATTGTGCCACCATGATAGGGGTATGATGATGTCATTATCGAGCAATCTATGAATGTACACACGCGCAACAATCAATCTGTGATCGAACATGATTCTTCATATAAAAATAAGCATAATCCTCCATACCTGTCTGACCGTAATTATATATTTTATTACGCGCTTGAACACACACACACATACATACATACATACATACATACATACATATATATATATATATATATATATATGTGTGTGTGTGTGTGTGTGTGTGTGTGTGTGTGTGTGTGTGTGTGTGCGTGTGCGTGTAGCCTTTTACACAACCATGCATAATGGAATGGATATATGTCCAGTTTGCCTCGTATTATGATCATGACGGTCTTGATCTGATTGACATTAAATCCTTTAAAGATTGTGAGGAAGTTTTTGTCGAATTTCATAGAACTTGAATTCTCAATTTGAAACATATCTTGAATTTGTAGCAAAGTACGACTTTTCAAAAGTGATGGGTCCGTATGAGCATTATTGTTACATGGTACAGTTCAAACAGCCTTTTCGTAATTTGTTTAATTTTGCGCATCTCTAAACCTTACCCATAGTTCCATAATTAAGATGCGACAGTATTTATGAGTTGCATAACTATGTTTTTTAGTCATACATAAGGAGTATATGTTGCAGTTTTGTTAAAATTCTTAAATGTTTAGATATTTTACGCCAGATTATATACATATAATATATATACATGTATATATATGTACTTCAGCTGGACAAGTGGCTTGTCATTATTGTCATCAGCTCAGACCAGTCTTCTAAAATTAATAGGTTCTTGATATTGAATCTTTATGACATAATATGATTGCGTTTGTTACTCATTGTTACCCATCATTTTTTATGGAACCAAGGAAAATGACTTTCACCCCGATCGAGATGACTGCATGCCACAGCAAACCAACTATTGTGAAATGCAAACAAATGATCCTGTTTGTGCCAAACAATCCACCAGCCCTTGACATACCGGACAACGATGTTCACAGGTTTGGAAAAGCTTAAGACAACACATATTATAATGACAATGATATTAGCCAGTGTGGAATAGTTAATTGTGCGTATAACAGCATTCGTGGTAGTGTGTCTCGGGACAGGTATTGGCATATGTGTAGCAAGTGCCCAAGAGCGAAGGCATGTTTGATGTGCCACCAAGCAGGAACACATCAAAGACACTCTCACCATTTGAAACTGATAAAAGAGAGCTTGCATTTAATTTTAACTCGGTTGAAGTTGTTTGGCTATATGGTTTAAGATTTTGGCGACAGTAGACAACCATACATGGGAATCCAAAGTATATCGGATAGTATGACAAGCAATATATAGCAGTCGATAATTAGCTCATTGCAAGCCATTTCGGCTTCGGAAATGTTGTAGGACTGATAAACTCTCTCTCTCTCTCTCTCTCTCTCTCTCTCTCTCTCTCTCTCTCTCTCCCTCTCTTTCTCTCTCTTTCTCTCTCTCTGTACTTTAGTACGAATAAAGATAAAACAATAATAATAATAATAATAATAATAATAATAATAATAATAATAATAATAATAATAATAATAATAATAATAATAATAATAATAAAACAAAAAATATTAAAGACCTCCTGGTGAAACATCTTGACGGTGGATCACTACTGAATTATATGCTGGAAACTGGGCCCTGAGGGAGAACAGTGCCTTGGTACTGATCAGGCTACCTAGTATAAATAAGGACAAATAAAATAAATAAATAAAATAAAAGAACTGAATAAGTACAAAGAATGATAATGCATTTTTTTTCGCAGTGATCGGACTAAAAGCATGTAGGCCTATGTGAGAATATGGAATATCAAACCCCACAGATTTCATGTGTTAAATATGCAATTGGTATAAGGTAGTCAAAATCTTCAGGGGCGGATCTAGGTTTTCATTGGGCGGAGGTCAATGAGTTGCAGCACTGAGCACCAAAGGCGCTCAGCACTGCTAGGGGATCCGGGGGCATGCTCCCCCGGGAAAAGTTTTAAATTGGTGCATTATGGGCGAATTTAGGCACATATGAATCAATTTGAATTTACAAGTTCTCATGATTTTTTTGACATAAAACATGATTACTAGGCAGCGGGGGGGGTAAACCCCCTAAGCGCCCCCCCCTCTTAAATCCGCTACTGATCTTATTAGTCCAGTTCAGTTAAGTCTAAATACTCTTGAATCAGCCTTGGCACCCCAAGTGCTGGGATGTATGCTGATACAGGGTATCTTGGCTTCATACACTTGCGTATAGTATTACGACATAGTTGTTGCAGAGACCATGGGGTGTTGGAGTACTTCACGACCCAATCTGTCAATTCGCTTCCAAGGCGGGAATATCTTGCGGAAGCAAAACACTTTTGGACATTCCGTAGCAAATTTATATCCAGGCCGGCGACTATTAACATTTCGTAAACATCTGTTTTCCTAAAATCGTCATTGTCTGCATCACAGCACAATTCAAGAGCAGCGTGAGCAACAGTTTGACAGTCATTCTGATGCATGTATGGAATATTTACGTCACAGTTTGCCTTGAGAAGTAGTTTTGCAAGTGCCACACAACCGTTGCATATGGCCCGTATTACGGGCGTCTCATTGCAGGCAGACCTGCCGTCTGGATTTGCACCGTGTTCTAAAAGTAGTTCGGCGAGCTCCAAATTTTCCGGCCAGTAATCAAATTCTGACTCCGCCAGTAAATGCAGCGGTGTCAGCTCTTCAAAGTCGTCAAAGCTTGGAGAATTCACACAGTATTCTATGCAGAGAAACCTCTTTGCTATTGAGATATTCCCTTCGATTACGGCTAAGCACATCGGGTTCCCAATCTTGCACTCTTTATGTAAACGTAACTGTGAAAGTCTACTATTATAACACTTGACCAGAACGTTTGCGAGTCGATTCTTTTCCTGATAATATAAGGGGCTTTGGTCTATACAGTTCATGGTGTCAAAAAGAAGAGAGCTGTATTTTGAATCGGTAGCAGATTTCAGCAACAATTTGATAATTTCGCCCTTTACATTTCCATGTATTGGTTCCTCTACCAATTTCTCCAGACATGTGCACCCGACATCATCAGTAAGTGTCGGATCTACTCCTAGATCTAGAAGTTTATGAAACAGATCGATTTGTATCACGCGTCTTGAATCTCCCCGTTGACATAAGTTGTCAATGATGTAGAAAAGCAAAGTTCTGTCAGCATCGTCAACAGTATCAATTTTAAGTCCAAGGATATATAGTTCCAAGACCCGTTCAACATTTGATTCTAGCACACACAGCTTTGCCGCTTCCATGAGCTCTGCTTGCACAATAGGATGGCACAAAGGCAAGTCTCCTTTAAGTAGTCCCATAAGACCTTCCTTCTTTTCCATACAGGCAGCCAGACAGAACGGCGAAATTAAGGTCCCAGTATCTGGATCTTCACATGTTTCAAATGGATCAACATATTTCAGCAGCCGGGTCACAGCAACAGGTCGGTGGGTTCTGATTGCGCTAAACAACAATTTTTCCAGTCGATCTGATGACCCCCAAGCAGAAAAATCAATCAACCCTGCCTCTGATTGAATCAGCATCAAAACGGCGTCATATTTACCGTGCGTGTATGCTCTATCTGCTATCTTGAGAAGCACACACTGGTTGTTGACACTGTCTGTATTCACATACTGTAGCAACATCTCAACATAAATCTCCTGTTCTTGTTGCATAGCAACCCACAGGCAAGAGACTGGATGATTAAATCATTAAAGTGTGTGTGTCGACACACACTTTTCTGTTTTTCTAGGAATCCTTTCTTTCTTTCTTTCTTTCTTTCTTTCTTTCTTCTTTCTTTCTTTCTTTCTTTCTTTCTTTCTTTACAGGCAAATTTGTCCGACATTTCATTTGAAAAGTATTACATTTAGAAACTCCAAATTTGGCACAATTATATTTCTATAGATAAAGTCTGGCCTTTTTATAATGAGAGGTTGTGCTTTTCAAAATTATGCAAATGAGGGCTAATTAAAGTTTTAAATCTTCAATATCTTATATACTATAGTAGATGTGGTTCCGAGTGTATAGGAGTTTGATCATAGCAAGGTAAAGGTCATCTCAAATGTCAAGGTCATGTCAAGGTCAAAGGTCATGTCAAGGTCAAAGTTCAATTTTAGGCCAAAATGTCATTTTTGAGGTCAAGGTTTGCTTCAGGTAGAGGTCATCTCAAAGTCAAAGGTCATTACAAGGTCAAATGCCACTTTCCATGGTAACTTTCTTCTAGCCATAACTTGGTCAATTTTTATCCAATTTTGATCATGTTGGGCTCAAATGGTAGCTATGGTAACACTACATATTTTGAATTTTACATGTGACCTCTCAAGGTCAAAGGTCAATGTCATTTGGACCTTTGAATGTTTCATCCATCGAATTGTTATCAAGTTGGACTCAAATTGTAGGTATTGCAACACTGCACATTTTTATAAGAACATGTGACCAACTTCTACTAGGGGGATGTTGACCATTGCGCACCTAATGAATTAAAACTAAAAGTTGTAGCAATTTAAATTATGCTAATTAGCACCATTAAAAATTTTAAATCTTGAATAACTTCAAAGCTATAATAGATAGAGATGCCATTCCAGCTTGTTCTCCTGTGTTATGGAATAGTTGTACATTGCCACACCGATATGCTTTGAAGACACACACACTGATTTGCTATGCAGCAAATCATCTTTTCTAGTTGTATTATGAATTATGCTTAGCTATCGATCTTGAAAAAGAAGTTAGAATTGTTTTTCTCGACACAAGAAAAACTTTCGATTGTGTTTGGCATGGAGTTATTTTATATAAAATTGAATGTAGTGGGGTATCTTATTGCATGTTAAATTGGTTTTAAAATTATTTATACAATCGTCGGCAGCGAGTAGTTATAAACGGTCAAACATCAAATTGGGGCACTGTTAGTGCTGGTGTGCCACAGGGCTCCGTGTTGGGATCACTCCTCTTCATGATCGTAATCAATGATATTGGAGACATAGTCCATTCAAATACCAAACTCCTTACTGACGATACATTATTATATCTTTCTGTGGACGACCCTCTATTAGCCGCCAACACTCTTTAATGGAGATCTGTCTCCTATTGATTCATGGTCGTCCAACTGGTTAGATGCTGTCAAAACCGATGCCATTTTGATATCTCGAAAAATAAACCGAGTTGATCTCCCTCCCCTTGTTTTTCAAAACCAACAATTGCAAAATTTTAATCACCATAAACACTTGGGGCTCATGTTTAGGTCCGATCTACGATGAAAAGAGCATATTGACCTAATCGAGGCAAGAGCCACCAAGCAGCTCAACATCAACATGTCTTGACCAAATACAATAGCTACAATTTGAGCCCAACATGATCCAAATTCAGAGACTCCAACCCACAGCTTCGTACAAACTGGAAATTCTCTGGAGTACTATTGAAACTGGAGATGTGACGGAGCGCAGCGACTGTGCTAGGGATGGGTCTGGGATGGCAGCTCCCCCTCCTGGGGTGAGAAAATTTTTGAAACAAAAGTAGTTAAAATGCTGTATTTTGATGATTTTTTTACCTCATCCGTTTTTTTTTTTTGTATATCTGGGCGGGAGAAAACGTATTCTAAGCGGGGGAACGGGAGAATTTGGGAAAAGGTCAATAAAAAGGGAGATTTGCTACCGGAAACGGGAGGGTTGGAGTCTCTGCAAATTGGATTAAAACTGTCCAAGTTATGGCTAGAAGAAAGCCACCATCGATTGTACCCTTTGACCTTGAAATGACCTTTAACCTTGAGATGACCTCTACCTGAAGTGAACTTTGACCTCAAAATGATATTTGGCCTAAAATTGACCTCTGACCTTGACATTTGAGATGACCTTCACCTTGGTATGATTGATCTCCTATACACTCGGAACCACATCTACTATAGTATGTAAGATATTGAAGATTTAAAACTTTAATTAGCCATTTGCATAATTTTGAAAAACATGACCTCTCATTATAAAAAGGGCAGACTTCATCTATAGAAGTGTAATTGTGCCAAGTTTGGAAATTTCAACGTGATATACTTTTCAAATGAAATGTCGGACGAATTTGCCTGGAAAGAAAGAAAGAAAGAAAGAAAGAATTCCCAAAAAACCAATATGCCTGTGTTGGCACACATACATAATAATACAGGACAATCTAATCTTCCCCATTTTAGCGCCAGAAGTGAACTATTGCACAAATTTGTTTGTCCCAGTGCAACTAAATTTTGGAGTCTACTGCCTCTTAGCGTCCGAAATTCGAACACTCTAGGTATCTTTAAAAATCCTCTTACAGTTAATATTCCTCGCCGCCTTAAGCAAGAAAATTTATATTATGTTGGAAAAAGATACGATTCGGTTCTTCATGCGAGATGAAAGCCAAAGTTTTTTCATGGTTTTTTAATGGGAATTAGTTCAAACCCGTCAATATGTACAATGTCCGACAAAGAAAATATTAATTATACTTCATCAACATATAAAAAGTTATTAATAAAGTTGGGGCTGCATTCACTATTCGACTGTCGCTATCGGCGAAATTTTGTTGTTGAAAGCCCACAGGAAGTCATGTAGCGTCGCCCCTTCAGCTCGGCAGGCTATAAGCCTCTATTTGTGTTTGCCCCAAGGATTCAAGCAGTGAACCTGAGAAAAGAGAAAATAGAGTGGCTAAAAAGACAGTAATATATCATATGGATGAGGTGGAAGCTTACGCTTTCCACCTCGAATGCTCCACAGATGAAGAAAGCAGCAACTCTTCCGATGATAACAATGACAGAGGTGGCGACAATTATGATGACGGAGAGCTGACTCGTATGAGACGGGAAACAAAAGAGAACGGTGGATGGTGCGAGTGTGAGTAGTGCGGGGTGCCGGCGAAGGACAAGAGTGTGTCTGAAAAAGAAATGGGGATTTTATGGGAAAGGATCCAAGATGACGGCTGCGTGACAAAAAAAAAATGAAGTTAGAATGATGTGTCTGTTGCGCCCTGTCCTAACCACTATGTGCAGTACAAACGCATTACTGGCCTAGACTTGCTCAAGTCTCACTGGACTGTCTTCCGTATTTTATTTAAAATTAAATTCATTGCAAAATAAAACTTCAAGTGAACCCGTCACACATGTTGTAGCGTTATACTTTTATAATACATGGAGGCCCCTAAACCTTGCTAAATGGCTTAGAACGTGTCTATAACCAGATAACAATGACTCCAGATGATTAACGCCGGGCGGTCCACACTTGTTGGGGTTTTTTTGTTTGGTTTTTTTTTTGTTTTTGTTTTTGTTTTTTTGTTTTTGTTTTTTTGTTTTTGTTTTTTTGTTTTTTTGTTTTTGTTTTATCTTTTTTTTCTTTTTTTTGTTTCTTTTCGTTTTTGTGTTTTTGGGTTTTTTTTTTTGTTTTTTTGTTGTTGTTGTTTTGTTTCGGTTTTTGTTTTGTTTTTTTGTCTTTTGTTTTTGTTTTTGTTTTTGTTTTTTGTTTTGTTTTTTTCAATCACACAGACAAGCGAGCGGTCATAACGCACCACTCTTTCGAAGCTGTTAATTGAGCTTCTGTCAGTATGAAGGATTAATTCCAGTGCACCGCGTCAGGCGGAGGGCGTCCAGGGATATCAGACTAGGCCTATAAGAAAGGAGAAATTTTGTTATTGTTGACAGTGTGAACTCGAGACAACGACCGGAAAACTAACTAGACATGTGAACTGATTTTAAACAAAAATGTATCAAGTTACATGCATCATGACTTATGCATGTTTGCCTTTAAAAAAGTAAATTATTCTGTCATTTGTGACAACAGCGGACTTTGTCTCTGCTTAATTCTTGGTTCCATTTTTTTCTTCAATACACAGCTGTAATTGAAAAGTACAGGGCAACAGAAAATGACGGACTTTTTAAATGGACAATATACAGAGCTTCCCTGGCCAGTAGTAAATTAGTAAAATGAGAAAACGTATTTCATTTTTTAAACTTTCAAGATGAACCATAAGGATCGCTGAAACGTCATTGCTGGGTGTTTTTGTCTATAGTTTTATGACTTTTACAACAGTAACAGTAAAGTTTACTGATAATGTAACATTATCATGACCAAATTAGTATCCCTCCTCAAATTTTCAGGGGAAGCCCTGTATACAGTAACAGTATTTGACACAGATTTGTAAGAATTCGGAAATAAATATTTCATTAAATTTTAAACAGTGCATGGACCACCTTGATTTATCGTAAACTGCTACCAACCTATAATTACCAGGTTTTGGTCAGTCTCTCTACATGCACTTGTCACTTGTCGGTATTCTAATATTTTGTATTCTCTCCATCCATTAAACTCAATCCCATCGGTGCTTCACACATTTTGCAAGAACTCAGAAATATATATTTCATTATTTTAGTAAATTTATAACGACGCAAAAACCTACCAGTACCAGGCTTGGTTCAGTCTCTCAACATGCACTTACCACTTGTGGGTATTCCGATATTTGGTTTTATATCCATCGAAGAAACTCAAGCCTATTCCATTATTTTTTTTGTGTCTTCTATATATTGAAGAAGATGCAAACTAACCCCAACAGTGCATCACACATTCTTTTAACAAATCCAAAATAAAAAGTTCACGCTTTGTAAACTTTAGAACAATGCAATAAATAAAGTTCGGGGGGATTGCACCACTATATGATGACAATTACTAGTGGCAGTCTTGCTGATACAAGAATTTTTGTTTTAATACAATGCGTATGAAGCCTTCAAATTTGACCTCTAATGTTACATTTCATTTTTTCATAAAATTATGGACTAAAATATACCACGTACATAACTGTATCAACATTCAGTCAGTGCCAGTCAATGGAGGTATAATTATTCAAAAATCTTATGAAATTTAAATAATAAATATATTTTAGAAGAGTTCATTTGCAGGAATTTAAGATGCATGATCATGTTTGTTCTTTTTATTTCTAGAAAAAAACAACACAGATATAAGTTTTTCTGTTCATTGTAATATACAGTTTTGTTAAAGCTGTGCTGTGACAGATAAGGTGTATAATTCTGTAATGATATTGTATAGACTGGTCAATTATATGTGCACAGAACTTTGGTTTGTTCATAGCCATGCCTGTAATAAAATCTGGTCAGTCTTTACGATATCTGCGCTGATGTTCTGCAACCATAAAAGATTTTGTCATGGGTGCAGAGCCACTGACACTCCGTGGGATGTGCGATGGACGTTCTGTCTTTGGCGTCTCATCACCCATCAGTTTTATTTCCACGGTTTCTTTGAACAACGAGTGAGCAAAACTGTAAGTTTTTGCCATTCGGATCTCTTCTGCAACATGGCGTCCTTTGTTCCTTTTGAAAGAAACCCAATACATTGGTTTTCCAGAATCTAATGTTCCCTCACGAGCTCTCCACACAACCGCTTGCTCTCGTCGGGCATTCTTCTTGTTGTCCAGAGCTGCATTCTTACTACATTACAAAATTTGGACATTCAAGTCAACATATAAATTAACAAAGAAAGAATAAAATTTTCTCACAGACCAGCATCTCTGCACATATTCTAGTCTGTCGAATGGTCTCAAAGTACTACCTGCAATGCCAATTGGCAAATAACAAACTTTAAAAAAATAATGGCGACTTAAAAAAAAACAGTATCGATACATGCTTGTAATGTTTCAAGCAAACAGGCGACTGAAGATGCAGCTTCAGAGTTTGTCTAGTCTATAGATACTGTAGTCTTCTTCTTGATCTGGAAAATTGTATTCAAAATTTACAATTCAGAAAGAATTGTTTCATGTGTCATGCAAATATTTCCAAAATATGTTGATCATTTATGTCAAATGCGGTGACAACGTTCACAATAGTAAACACCCAAATAATTTTTCCCACTCCTTTGTACATGTAGAGTGACCATAATTTCTGTCTTGTAAATAAGGATGGGGAAACACAGCATAGCATACTATACCATAAATGTCAAGTCTCCCCCATAAAGTGGGAGTCCCCCACATGTTCACCCCAAATGTTCAAGTTTAAGCATGGACATTTTGCAATTTTGTACAATATCCTCCATAGCTATTTAGTATTTTCTATTACATTCTTTGTAAAAAAATTCAAATCTCCTCCCACGAATTTTTCCAAATTACAAAAAATCCTTTTGTTTTGAGTTCTGGTATGTTGACAGGTGTGCTATATCTTTGGCTGCAACATGATCATAAATGTTTACACAAACATACAGGCAAGCATGCTACTAAGCCCCTACATCTACCGTCGGAAGGGGGAGAAAAGACTCACATTTTTTTCCCTTTTCTTTTCCTGTGGTCTACACTGGTTTTCTGAAGAAACACCCCCTGCATTGCAGCCACTCTGTAAATCCTATAAATTATACATGTGCAAATTTTAATATTTTATTAAATTTATTGCTGATGAATGTAAAGAATTTGAACATGAACGAAAGATATTTTGATGTTTGACTACAATCAACCGACACAGTTTCATTACAACAAAAGACAGGGTGCAGTCAAATTATAATAATCTCAAAGAGTAATATGGTTCCAATGCCTTTGGTTACATCCTGTTTCTCCCTTTAATGGGTATCATAACCTGTGCATCAACTTCTGTGTTGTGTTCTGCTTGATCTTCCAAAATATCGATTGAAGAAAAAAACATTATTTCTGGTACTTTTTTTAGAATTTTAGTTTACAATTACACAGGATGAAAATATAATTTTTAAGATAAAAGAATTACACCAAAACTTTTGACATGACAAGCATTGAAGCAAGATGAGCTTTGTATCAAATATGTCAAGACAATGCCTGAAAATTTATTTTGCAACTTTTTGTTTAAATTCCATATGATATATTCTTGTTTCACTAGAACCTCAGAACTATGTAGATAAAATAAAGCTAACATGCACAAATTTCACATAATTGGATGGTTACAAATTATATAATAATGAATTTGGATTAGAACACCATAATTTCAGTTCATTTTCTCTTTCTTATCTCCAATTTAAATGTGGGGGCTACTCTAAATCTCAATACTTACATCTTAATTACATCTAAGATGGCCCTATCACTGGCAGGGTTATCTACTGTAATGCTAACATGGCAAATGTGATTTTTCATAAGATTATCGATATGTTGAATGGTGTAAAGGTATTTTATTTAAAAAAATACAATACTGGAGAAGGGCCAGGCCCCATGTTAACCCCTCTTCCATAAAAAAAAAGAAAATCGCACAGGACAGACGGAACAAGACAAAGCTTCCAGCAAGACGACCGAGGTGTTGGAGCACTACAACAAGTAAACGGATATAAGAAGTACCACGGCTTCACTGGGCAGATAGTGGGGCCAACTTAAAAGCACGGAACTGGGCAGCGGTATGGACTATTATATCATTTACTTAGAATATAGACCTTAATGCTAATAGTTAAAGCCGCATGGTAACATAAAGACATACTTTTTTGTTGTTGATGATGATGATGATGATGATGATGATGATGATGATGATGATGATGATGATGATGATGATGATGATGATGATGATGATGATGATGATGATGATGATGATGATGATGGTGGTGGTGGCAACTAGAATAATAAATAATGTTGCATAGCGCCACATACTACGTTATTTTCAGCATCTAATTTTGTTAGGTACGCAGAGATGTAACAGATAATGCACTTTATCAAATAAATGCCTGCTGAGTTCTGAGTTCAAGACGACTACAAAAATAGTTAAAATCAAAATTTTGATATTTTGATATTTTCATGCTTTATGCCAGTACATTGTCATCAGTGAGAATTTAACCAAGATTAAGAGGACGACTGTGAAAGCCTGATTGAATTTACCAACCACTTCCCATGTATTCTCAGCAAACCATTCAATTTGTTTGAATTTAATCTGATTCCAACCACTACATAGATAATTGACACATAAGCTCTAAATAAACCTACCTCTATATACATATTCATCATCACTGCTTTCAACTGTGCAGCCTATTTCATGTTGATGTCACGGTTATACACGTACATGTCCTTTGAACGTAAAGTGAAAGTGGAAGTAGAGAAACAGTAGCACATAAAAAAGTTGTTCTTCGGTTTACCTTTTCAGTTCAAAAGCACAGAGCACGCCGTATCTAGATGACCAACAGATATAGCTTCCTTCGCGATATATCGAATTGAATAACCAAATAGTTTTAGGTGTCTAAACTTTGATGCATGCAAGAACTTATGACAAGAAAGCAAACATCAAGTTCACTGACACATGCCCAAGGTAGAAACGTAGAGTGTGGCGACGGGATACAAGGAACATAGACATATCTACCATTGCTGAGGAGACTCATAAATAAAGGTGGCAGACAATCAATCAACGTTTCAATATTGTTTGGAAATACAGCACTGATACATGGTATGTATTATACATCTTTTCGTAGATTTGATTTTAACTGCCTACGAAACAGCTCAGATTCTTAGGCTATATGGTGTTGTAAGAATTGAATTTCTGGTGTCACTGATACATCCATGGTTGAAAAAAATTAACGGGGGCAAACTGACAACCTATGTTCTTCATATCATGGCTGCCTAGTGTGAAGATATCGATACAGCAGCATTGAATATATTATCAAGTATTGATACAATGCTTTTATAATGGGAACAGAATGGAGGACATTTCTAGGCCACACGAGGCACCATTGAGAGTCTGCAGTAGAAACTGGAAGTCTTCAACCTACTTCACTCATGTTGATCAGTTTAAATTTTCAATATATCTTCAAAATTATTAGAAGATAATGTTTCCGATCCAACTTTGATTCCCATGCAAAGTTAATTCTCAATTTCCAGTCAAGTTGTGTGGAAGATTTTATTGGACTTCTTGACAATGTGTCATTTTACAGTCTCTTTTGTCTTGCTGCATGTGCAGCGTATGGATACGAGTCCGGTAGGATTTTATTATACGGAAGCTTTGAAGACACACATATAGATTTGCTTTCTTTCTTTCTTTCTTTCTTTCTTTCTTTCTTTCTTTCTTTCTTTCTTTCTTTCTTTCTTTCTTTCTTTCTTTCTTTCTTTCTTTCTTTCTTTCTTTCTTTCTTTCTTTCTTTCTTTCTTTCTTTCTTTCTTTCTTTCTTTCTTTCTTTCTTTCTTTCTTTCTTTCTTTCTTTCTTTCTTTCTTTCTTTCTTTCTTTCTTTCTTTCTTTCTTTCTTTCTTTCTTTCTTTCTTTCTTTCTTTCTTTCTTTCTTTCTTTCTTTCTTTCTTTCTTTCTTTCTTTCTTTCTTTCTTTCTTTCTTTCTTTGAAACAGAAGCATATTTTCTGAACAAATCGTTGAAAGGTCAGGTTCCGGATGACCTACGCATGACCAAGCAGTTCTGGGCTTCGAGCGCTGGGGTCTACAAATGCAATATTTTCAATGTCGCTATTCTATTGTTTACTATTGTGTGCGTGTTTATATTGTTTACATGTATGTACATCGACGGGGGTGCATCACTGTCAGTGATAAGTGGTTAAAACGCTGAAATTTCATGCAGCTTGATTATTTATTACACTAGTTTTTGTATCTTATCTCCGTCTCCCATGTTGTTGGGAAATCCCCGGCTGTTATAAATAGAGTTGACACATGGCACACATTGTCTTTGTTTATTTCCCAGGAACGACATGTTGGGAAAACCCGGCTGGGGTAGTCTTTATATTTGGTGCTAAATATGTATTTTTTGTTGTTGTTGTTGTTGTTATTCGACAAGCCAACGTGAAAAGAGACCTTTCCATCGTTATTCCACATGACTGCGGACTCTTCGAGTCCGAGGACAGTAAACATGACATTTAAGAAATGTGCCGCACTCAACAATGTTTTGGTCTTGTAACAAGTTTAATTACATATATATATATATATATATATATATATATATATATATTTATATATATATATATATATATACATATATATTTATATATATATATATGTATATATATATATTTATATATATATGCGTATGTGTGTGTGTGTGTCTGTGCTTTGTTTTGTAAAAACAGTTTTATTCGGTGTTGAATACCCACATTTCTTTAATTCCACAATTAGGTATAATATTCATATATATCATTCGGCATTCCATTGTAAAATTGGCCTTCATTCCATATTCCATATACATGACATCTGAGCATTATGTGCATAAAATTGTGACAAGAAATGTGAAACACTCAATACGTTTTGATCTTAGGCCTTTAATCTGTATTCCATAAAAAGCTGTGACATGCTCTTTTGTCCATCAGGATTTTTGTTTCATATTTTATTTGACCTTATAATACCAATTATAATTACAAAATACATTGTAAGAACAGAAATAAACAGTATGAACACAAACAAGTACAGAAGCCTGCATGGGTAAGGTACGCACCCTTTTAACAAATAGCTGCCATTATCTGTCATACAAAGTCCTGATCCATAATTGTGCTCAACAGTGTAAAGTATGATTGAATATAATAAATTTTGACATAAATACCTGGATGGAATTTAATTTTTTTAATGTTTTATTGTTGCCTGCAAGAAAGGTATGTATACCAAAAATAAATTTTTCACGTGGCAATGTGTCTCTCTCTATATACCATCGTTTAGAGAAGCTCCTGGTTGAATTGATGGAAGCACATTGAGTCCAGTTAGAACCCTTTTATGCATCATAAAGACACTGCCTTTACCTAATCTACTTGTCTTTCATTAAACATGTGATGAAACAGCAGGTAATTTTGCTTGCAATTTAAATATTTTTCAAATTTTAATCCATCTAGTGACCTAGCCAACAGCTATCCCGGGCACACATTGAGCACAAAAGGTTTGCCGCGGAAAATTGCTCACTGATCGCCTTTACGATTCTTAACGGGAAAGAGCAGACAGCACTCATGGAACTTTACAATTTCCAGTACATATGTTTTCATAGGTTGCTTGTCCATGCATCACTATAAGATCCACCAAGAAAAGTTTGTCTTTGACATTGCCGATTCTGCTATTTCCATTTGTATATTTTTTTCTGAGAAAATGATTATGGCAGGAGAGTGATGTGAATTGCACCATAAAGTATATTTGACAACCATGTTTGCCTCTAAGCAAAACTGTGCATTACCCAAATGTGTATTGTGTCGATGTAGGGTGTATTCTAGTAGGGCCTTTTCGCATGTATGCATGGGTACCTCCACATGTTCAATTTACATATATTCCTTAAACCATCAAACGCTGGAAATGATGACTAAGCTGACAGAGGACTAAATAGGTAAAATATTTCCGGATCTAGTTGTATTTTAAGAGATTTGGTTCAGCCCAGGGAAGAGGGTGTGGAGTGTTTTGATCCTAAAGCATTCCCTGATCTTGAGAATGTTGTCACATGAGGAATTCAGTTCGCTGAAAGCCTGGTTTCTAACCCAGGGTTCGGACCAAACACCAGGGTAGAGTACAGTCTTTGATGTATTCCCATATGTTTGTTTATGATCAATCTGATAAGAGAGGCAATTATCACCAGCAGTGCATGCTAGTAACCTTATGTATATTTAAAAGGGAAAGTCGTTCCCTCTGATGATCATGGTTGGGAAGAGTTCTTGTGTACAGTTTAGCCACATATGATGATAGAGTCTTAAAAGGTGTAGCCATAAAAGTTCATTGGTTGGTCTTGGTTTCCAGAGACGGGTATCTAGCACGATCCTTTGTCTTTCTATGACATTTCTGAGGTGTCGCTTTAATCGGGAATATCTAAAAAAACCATGTGTGATATTGTGTCCGGGACAATTAAAATGTGAATGGGGAGATGTGTAAAGTTTGTTGTGAATGGGTTCTGGATGTTGGTGTAATCTATCAACTAGGTATTATGTTGTCAGTCCTATGTATTTTATCTTGCACTTGGTACAACTAACAAGATAAATAACGTGTCAGGACCCACAGCATAGCTGTTGATAAATCTTGAACATTATTGTAAAATTGTAGTTTTATAAATGTGGTGCCTGTTTGCATGTGTTTTAATTGGTAAAAGTTTGTGTGTGGGGGGGGGGACGGTTGCATGTGTCAACACCCATGGGTTTCTGTTTTGAATGTCTACAACTTTATAATAGGTGTAACATTTTTTGTGTGCATATGGGGAAAGGGTGCTGCAATAACTTAAAAATATGAGTTTTGGCTCTCCTGTATGCTATCATCAAGGGGTTATCCTTCTGAAAGAGGGACAGGAGTGGTTTTGAAAGAAGGTTCTTTTCCCAAAGTTCTATAATGTTTTGATAGAGGTGTTGGAGGCTTGATTGGAAGGAAGAACTAAGATCAGTTTCCTCGGAGTAAACTTCTATTTGTATTTAAGGGTATGGCAGTTTTATAGATTCGTAAAATTGTGATTGATAGGAGTAACCTCTTCCATTAATTGCTTTGTTTAATGTTTTAAGTTCCTGTGCGAGTATATCTTGGTCTGCGGTCATGTGACGATGTTGGAGTGCTTGCATGTCAGAGATGACCCCTTTTTCATGGTGGCATGAGGTTTTATGGAGAGCTGTTAGTCAGTGTTTTTATATTTAGGGTGATCTGTAGCTTACCATCACTTCTGTAAAGAGTGGCATAGATGACATAGTTGTTTGTGCTATTGGCGAAATAATCCGGTGACACAACTCTTCAGCCTCTTTCTGATTCTAGCTATAGGGTCCAAGGTGCAGATTATTGGAGCCATATTGAAACGTCGACATGTGCCTCATGCTTCCTTTGAACAGCATCTGACTCTTGCCACCATTCACTTGCCATTCACTAAACCAGGCAGCCAGCACTGTCAAAGGTAAAAATTTTTTTTATGACAGAACTATGATGTCCAAGAAGGGAAATTCTCAAGCTCAAATGTTGAATTAGTTTACTATCGAGTGGAAGGGCTACACGGCCCAATACGTAAACCAGGTCAGTAATGTACCTTATCAGGAAATGTTTGCCAGTATTATTTTCAGGAGGGTGTTGACATATATGTATGCATAATTGAAAGCACATTTGGTCGGCTGTGAGGGTTGATCAGTGGGAGGGGTGGTGCACATGGTAACGGCTTTATTCTTTATGATGTAGGTCTAGTAAACAGGGTGGTTTCGCCTCTGTGTTTTAAGTTCTGTTGGTCCCATTTTGTAAGGCATGTCTTATTGTTTGAACTTGAGAAAGCTTGGGGCTGTGGCCCATTGAGGTTCTGTTAGAGTAATGTTGGTAATTATACTCTGTGAGGGTTGCTGTCAGACGTGTATTTTTCTAGCTACACAAAGTATTGCCTGGTTCTTGTGTTCTGTCTGTTGTGCCTGGTTGTATGTCTGAGTGTGTGCAATGTTGTGAGGTGTTGTTTTGCTGTTTGCTAAGCTGACCATTCAACCCAAGTCAGAAACTCTGTGGTAGGCCTGTCTTTTATATCTAGCAGAGAGGGTATATGCTTTGAAGATGGAGATGTGGGGTATCTTGGGTACTTAGCATGATAAGCTAGTTATTTTGGGTTTGAAATGAAGTGATTGATGGCAGTTGCTGGATGTGAAGGTGTTCGTTTGCTTTTGTGTTGGTGGCTGGGAAGTGTGGGAGAGAGGTTGCTTAGGTGGCCATAAAGGGAGTGTAGTCGCTTGGGTGGATGAACATTACTAGTTGGGTCTGCTTAATCAGGTTGTGTTTTGTTGAAGTCTAGCACTATAACCAATTCGGCCTCTTGGACAGCTCTGTATGGCTCTTGGCTAGTTTCACATTTACACAGATCCATAAGGAGGTCTGTGACGTGTGTGCCTGTCTAATCATTCAGGGTAATGAGCCATGAGGATGACCGGTATTAGCTGAACAGCATTTTCAAGAACCTCATGGACCTCTCAATTTTAAATGTTCTATAATCTCCATTATACTTTATCTGAAATTGGGTTTTAAGGCGATAGTGGTATTGATTACTGTTTCAGCCTGGTTGGCTAGGTGGTGGTTGAGATTTTGAAGCAAGACTTTTTGCTTAAGCCCCAAGCCAGAGGCACTTTCTATTTAGCTTCAAACATATCAGCTTTTGGCCCATCATGATCCTGCTGGAAGAAGCACGGTTCTATTTTAGACTTAGATAAGTCTTTCATTCAGGTTGTTTTGACCCATATTGGCGGTAAAAATCAGATGCAACAATCATTTTGCAGGTGATGAAGGCACTGAGTTACTTGCACTAGGAGATGGAGCACATGGAAGGGAAGGACTTGGCGCAAACTGGTATCAGCAATTGATATCCCCTTGAAGGCACAAGTGCATTCATCTTACTGGAAACTGGGGAATCCTATCTACCTTCATCTCTTTATGGTAACAGTCATAACGGGAACGATGTCAAGATGAAGAGAAACCCATGTACAGGCCTAATAATAGCACAGAGCCATTTATTCGTCAGCAGAATGCATGACTATATTAGTCTGCATCAAGTCTTTCCCTCCTGTCCACTCTGTTTGTCTAAAGAAGTTACTCTGTGCCTTTGATGCATGCAAAATAATTGTCACAGTAGATTTTTACTACCGCTAATCTGGAACAAAACAACCACAGGGAACGATTTCTCTAAGTTTTGCTCTATGTGGTCAATGTAGTTAGAGTGTAAAGGAGCTGAGGTAAAGGTGTGTCTTGATTTGTGTGTGCTGTTATAAGTCTTTTGGGGGAGGCTTTGGAGCTCAGTGCTGTGTTTGTACAGAATCCCTTTGAGCTGGGCTCGAGTAGATTTATTTGGTAGTACCTTATACTGAATTTTACAAGCTTTGTAAAAGTTACTGTTTGAGTATGAAGAACCTTTGAGCACATATAAAAGAGAACTGTGGATGTATATGGCTATTTAACCCTGTGGCAAATTACACTCTCTACTTATTTGTAGGTAAGACATACCCTTTATATTTATATATCTATATATGAATATACATATACACAAATAAAGAAACCTATACTCATAGCATATACAAACTTCCTTACACCTTTGCAAATGCAGTACATACACTTACATGCTCACAACTGCAAAATCATATGCGTATACACCCCCCAACACACACACACACACACACACACACACACTTACATTTACTGTTGTATATGACCACACCAATACATATGCATTCTTGAACATACATGTTTACATGTAATTCCAAATGCATGGTTACCCCACACACAATTACACATGTGTTTATATGCATATAAAACTGAACAACTAACTCTATCAAGGGTCCAATCTGAAGCAAGTCCCTCTAGTACTGCACTGAATGGCTGGTTATTTTACATAAATGGGTCCTTATGCTTGATGTTTTTCTGATATCCAACGGTTTTGTTTGTTGTTGAGTAATAAAAACTCCCAGATCTAAAAGTTGGTGTAATGACGGCAGGAGTAAAGTCCTTGTGGAGAAGTCCAAATGATGAAGGTATTGTAGTTGCCGGTCTGGGGGAGGGCATGTCTGTAGTTGGGACTGTGGCTGAGGATTGGAGCAGCTTACGCTGAAACTGAAACAAACAAGTGTGTTTGTGGATGTACACAACAAATGGGTCACTGTCTTTGAACTGTTGGCAAATCACTAACAAATAGTCCTATGTTGAGAGCAGAGATGTAGTTCAAACTAGTGTTGTATAGAAATCCATGGTTTACCTGTGGTTTCTTAACTGTGGGTACCCTGCATGGTTTGTGGATTGTCCCATTGGATGTGGTTGATAGTAGTTGATTAGAGCGTCATTTTATCACAGGCTGGTATCCTGTCTATCTGAAACATATGTGAAAGGCAAAGCAAAAGAAGACAGCAACCAAATTCATATTTTTGTGTCTAGTTATAAGAAATGTCAATACTATGGGCTTGCAAATATTATCCTACAATACAACAAGGTATGTCGAATGTCGAGTGTACTTGTGTGCTGTAACCTGACTGGTTGAGGAATTATATGTGGACTTCTTTAATATAATGATTCTAAGAATTCATCTAGTTGAGAAAGCGTTTTTGTACAAGTATATATATATATATATATATATATATATATATATATATATATATATATATATATATATATATATATACACTTGTACAGACCAGACTCACACAGATGTTGTCTGCATATGGGGCGGGGATGGATAGGGGAATAAAGTGAAAAATGACACATATTTTGGCAGGGAGTTGCTTCCTTCCTATGACCTCCCAGTGCTCACCAGTATCAGCTAATGCAGGTAGCCCCATCTTACTGCTTCTCTTAGACGCATATTATTTTAACAGTGATGAAGTGACCCTGAAAAAGGAGTTGCCTGAAGTTTTTGGAGTTTATCGAGACAAACTCTATGTATGTATTGTATCATTATTATGAATGCTCATGGCTGGATCTATAGCCACCTATTTCTGTCACAGGTAGTCGCTAATTACTTGTATAGGGGGCGGGGGAACTTAACAGTTACAGGTGACCTTACTGCCCGGGGGGGGGGGCACTTTAAAAGTTACGGAATATCTTAAAGGTAGTGATATGAATTCCAATTCTGTCTAAGTCTGATTTGTACAGCAGATTGTTTCTTAAATGCATATCACCATGCTATACAGGACCTTGTGTTTCTAGTGCAGTGCTAAAAAGGGTAGAATTTCAGAAAGCTGCCTAAGGCTGAGTGATACAGTAAGTGTGTTCTGGAGTGTAAATCAAGATTTAATACATGACCTTGAGTTTTGAGGTGTCGAAAAAGCTGGAATTTCAGAGAAATGAAAAAAAAAAATTCTATGCCAACCAAAACAAATAGGGTTTTATCAATTATAAAAATGGAGTAAACAAATAGGGAAATGAGCACATCTATTATGAAAAGGAAGAGCAAAAACGAATCTTACACATATTGTGATGCAATCTTTAAGCTGGCTTAACCAGGCTTCCACACAGTGATCTGTGTCAGGAGCTTCTTAAGCGAAAACGAAATGGGCGTTAATGCTGATATGTCAATTTCAAGGCATTTCTTACTTGGCCTTGTTGGGTACTGTAGTTGTGGTGAGGAAAGATGGATAAACGTTCTGGGGAATCCAATTATGTGTATCCGGGCTTAATAATATGGAGGAAGAGTTACATAACGTGTTGTCGGTACTGTTGACCATTTAGAGTCCCAACTTGTATGTCAAAAATGAGGAGGAAGTTATCTGGACTTGAGAACTGCTGTATGGCACCTAAGTCCCAGCTTGAAGAATATTTCAAAGGTTGGGAGAACTGGTTTAATACCAAAACTTGTCTCAAGTTAGGAGTGAAATTTATTTCTTCACATCGGCATTGGAAAATGCATGTTGATGCTTTGGTAATTCTTTAATATCTGCCTTTTTGTATTTAACCTTGGCATCATTGTTGGGTTGAAATTTGTGAATATATTATCTAAACCATTCAGCTTTCTCAGTTGCAGGTAAGCACAGTTAGAGGGTGATGGGCATTGTTGGAATTTTTACGTAAATTTCTGCCAAATGTTTCAGAGCGTACATGTATATTTTTTATGGATGCCAGTGGAACCTGCTTGAGAAAAAACATAGGAATTTGCATTTGAATCCCTTCATTAAAAATCTTGTTGAGGATGTTGTCAAAGTTTGCCAGGGTACGGATGGCACCAGGGTCATATCGGCTTAATAATGCACAGTAATTTTTGAATTCTTCATTTGTTAAGAATTTAAATCCTGTCACGGTAAGTAATATAACACTATATGATCAGCTTCGAAATTGGTGCTTTAATGTTAATTATAAAATACAATTAAATTGATTGACGAACATTAAATTCAGTTAGAACCCTTTTATAGGAACAGCAACACAGTAACTGTACTTTATACCTTGCTTACACAAACCCCCAGAAAACATCTTAAAGCAAACTTTCTTCCTTACTTTAGTCTTATGGTATCTTATTTAAGCCTCTTAAGATGGTCTAAGATCTATTTAAGATCCAGTCATAAGAAGAGAAAGACCCAGTAAGAGGAAATCAAGTCCTAATATGACAATGAGCAAAAAGAGGAGAGTCCGTCAGTCAATTTTCAGACCAGGTGGGTCTTTCAGTGGCTGGTTCATTAGCATAATGAAATGATAAGTACATATTCAGACCTAGAAAGACATTTGGTAGATTGTTCATTAGCATAAGAGGAAGGCCTGGGGGTGACTAGACTATTATAAGATCTGGTAAGATATGTTGGGGTAAGGTAATTAACACAAGGAACATAATCATATATAACAAGACTTTGTCAGATGTAGGTGCTAGGATATCCACAGAGTGTCACAAAACAGTATGCTTTGTGTTGGTACTATCATACTGAGCAAAATGTCCACTGATTTTCCATTCTGTGTCCTCCTTTTCAAAGTCAAATCAGGGTCCAGACCATGATATATCTACTTAACTAGAGATACACATGTACAGTACATGCTCCCACTCCTGTATGTTCTATCCACAAGCTTTACTTCAGCTGGCCACTATAATGGACAGTGTGTTCACAAGCTCATCACTTATGGAGGGTAATGTGTTGAAAGTTAAAACAAACAATACTTGTGGTCCAAGAACCGTGACAACATATGTATGTATGCAGCCATCCATTACAACCGAACAGTTGCATTGTGCTCTGATGAGCAGGCCTATAAACCTAATACATTAAAGTGTTTGTTTTTTTAAATGCACAACTTTGCACACAAGCTGGACTGCTTTTATCGATTGAGGTTGAGGATTGCTATGCAGGCAAGTTTCACCCTCCCTTAACCTAGGACAATAAAGTGGACCCATCTACAGGGCATGTATATATACAAACATAGCTGGAGAGTGAGGGAAAATGAGGAAACAACCACGATTTTAAACATTCATAGTTTCATTGCCTGCATAGCTGTCTCACTTCTAGTACATCAACTGAGGCACAAAAAGAGATCAAGCCTGAAAGAAAAATGCATGGAAAAATACAAATAGTTTCTGTCACTGTTTTTTTTTTTTTATCCATCATAAAAACCTTTCGTTTGTATGGCTCAAGTTATAGTGCTTACACGTTGTAATTTGCATCTGCCTCAAAATATGAGCTGGTCCAATTTTGTACTTTATATTGTATTCATATGTACAGCATGCAATACTATATATGGCTGTTAAAAAGGTGCATGTACATATACAAACATAAATGGAGATCTTAAAAGTAAAACCAATTACGCATGCAGGCTGTCCTAAACTAATACTGGCTTAATTACACACAGTCAACAGTTCACCAGTAAAATTATGTATAGCAGTGTGACAGCACATTACATTGGTCTGTTGGGTTTTTAAAGTGAGAAATTGAATAAAAGTATTATTTTCACATCCACTTTTTTAAGTGCACCACATGGTGAGAACAACCCTTGGGTCACCCATGTATCGAATTTTAACATGGTCAATCAATAAGAACTTCAAGTCAAGGGAAATTTAATGCATGTGCGGGTTCAGTGTGGCTACAAAATAGTTCTGCCCACAGCTGACTGACTGGAGATCCGGATTTTAGTAAGACAGGGTCCACTGAATATGCAAGCCTGTCTCATAGTGCACTCAACTAAGGCTGGTGGAATGGTGGTGCAGGTGGAGAGATAAACAACTCCCGTGGATTCACTGCCTCAGCACTGGACAAGCATGTTTGCACAGCTGTGTGTGTGTGTTGGGGGGGGGGGTGCGGGTAAGGTAGGGTAGGCTTACAAAATTCAACTAGAAAAGAAGATTTGCTTCACATCAAATCTGTCTAGATGCCTTCAAAATGAGAACAGATTGAAATGCTGCACTTTGCCATTGTTTAACATAATCTAAATTTTGTGTATTATCCTAACTTAAAATGCTACAAGTTTGGTTCTTGGTTCATTGGATGTGGCCATGTCACAAACTTAGAAAGTAAAGTTTGAATGAAACCACTATCTATAATAGTTTTGAAATAATTCAAAATTTCAATTTGTGTATTTGCCTAATTTGCATAAATTAAAAGCCTACAACTTTGGTTTATGGTTCATTGGATGGGGCTATGCCACAAACTCAATTGAAGTAGGAATAGCACCTTTATCTATAACAGTTTTGAAGCTATTCAAGATTTACATTTTACATATTCACCTAATTGGAATATAATTAAAATAATACAAATTTGGTTCATGGTTCATCGGATGCAGCTTTTCCACATATGTATAAATTGAAGCTGGAATGACATCTCTATGTACAATAGTTTTGAAGATACTGGACTTTTAAATTTTTCAATGCCCCTTATTGGCATTAATTTTAAATTCTACAACTTATATACTGTCTATTATATCGGCAGGTGTCACAAACCTGTATGCCCAAATTGAAAATTAGAGTCTATCTGTGATAGTTTGGAAGATATGGAGCCTTTCAAATTTTACTTCCCCCTAATTTGCACAAGTTTAAACATCGGGACTATTCCAAATGAGATGCACAATTTCACTGGTTAGGTCAGTGACTGTGACAAGTTTGGTGGTTTTCAAGAAAATAGTGTCTGAGAAAACCTCCAGACCAACTTGGGTTGTAAAGGATAAAGGAAGGAAGAGAGAAAGAAAGAAAGAAAGAAAAAAAGAAAGAAAGAAAGAAAGAAAGAAAGAAAGAAAGAAAGAAAAAAAGAAAGAAAGAAGTGTTTACTCATACAGTTAAACCTCTCTACAGTGGGCACCCTTGGGACCAGAGAAAAGGGGCCACACCTCATAGGGTCAGCCCTGCTGGGAAGTATGGATAAGTGTATGTGCTTGTGCATGTACACATACATGATTCATACATGCAATACAAAACTGTCTTTTTTTCCTGTATTACATAAACAAATTTTAACAGATGCTGTCATGCTGTCACGAAACCACATGTACATGTGCCTGTGAACTGACACAAGCACCATACTGTCTCAGTACTGGCTATGAAAAACAGGCTTTATCTCACTGCTTACAACAAAACGAATGAAAGTGTTCACACTGAGATGACACAAATACACTCACTGTTTCAAAATTCACAAAGTTGTGAAAAAAGTCACTGAGGACTGAAAGACCATACTGATGGGTCTAGCCAACTCAGCAGGTAGTCTATTTTCGACAGAGGGTACACTTAGGCTTGTTTTGCCTGGAAGTCCAATGCCTATGCCCTATGCTCCCTCGGGACTGTTAAGCCCAGCAGACTCATAGCCTCAGGCAAAAAAAGGGGACCAGCTAGGACACCAGTCTCAGTCATGGTGCATTGGCAGCTTCGTCTAGCACTACTGGGAATTACAGCCTGCCTGGTACATATTGCAGCATGGAGCAGGTTTGTTCTTGCATGAACAGAAAAGGATTCTCCATATTTTATTGCGAATCTCATTACACAGTTGTTGGGAGCCCCCCCCCCCCTCCCATTTCATTTGCTACAAGACCCAAGCCTTCCAAATCATACACCTAGCACTCATGCATAGAACGCTGCCTGTGAAACTCTTTGTCTCCATGGCAACACAGGACAGTGTGGTAGATATTAAAGCAGATAGCCACAGAAATGTTATCACATGTAACATAAAATAGACAAAACCATTCATAAAACATCCTGAAACCACTGAAGCATCACCATTTGAACAAACATGATTGACACACACCCCCAAAGCACATGCTCAGCAAGGTTAAATTGATTCTGCCCAGCGGATTCAGAGAAGTTGAAAATGTGAATTGTTGACACCATGGAGAGCCGATTCCACACAGAACCCCACACTATTAGCTTAGCTGACTGACAAGTCAGCTAAGCTTAAACTCAGGTTCATGTATTTCAAGTACAGGCCTGCTCATTAGGGTACAATGTCACTGTTAGGCTGTAATGAATGACTGCATATATACATGTGCTACCACAGTTATGGACCACAAGTATTGTTTGTTTTAACTTCAACACATTGCTGCACATCAGTAATAAGCTTGGTAATGTGCTGTCCACTATAGTGGCCAGGTGATGTTAATATATAAAGTTTGTGGGTACAACATACATGAGTGGGAATATATGTACATATGTGTCTACAGCCAGATATATCATGGTTTGGACCCTGATTTGACTTGGAAAAGGAGGACAGAGAATGCAAAATCAGTGGACCTGTTTAGGGTAGTGGTCAAAGCCCAAAAGTACTCGGGTACCCTTCCCCATGGTAGAACAAGACACAACCCATTTTTTATTGAAGATTGGTTTGTGAGACATTTGAAAATGATGGTTGTGGTAATTTATTTTAGTGACAAGGGTATCTTATCACCATTTATAATGTAAAAACGCTCTATATATCAATAAATTCTCTCTTTGCTTGTTTTTTATGCATAAAATCAGCAATATTTGCTGAAACTTGACGACATTAGGCTTATATTAAGGAAAACTTATGTGAAAAAGTACGAAAATAATGATACTAGACATTTAAGAACCTAATGATGGGAAAAATGTAGAAAACTGCACAATTATGCAAAAATATTTTTGATTTTGATATTTTTATCTCCAAAAGGTATGTCAAAAAACTTACAATTCTTGTCCAATATTGCATTTTTATACACCAAAAATTACCTTAGCCATAAGGCTACGAGGTTACATGGAAATTATTATCCCAAGTTTCTCAAAATTTTATAAGCACCAAAAAGTATTACCCCTACCCCCTTATTTTTGGAAATAAGAAAAATCACTGCTTTGTCGCTTTATCTCCAAAAAAGTATGTCAAAAAACTTACAATTCTTGTCCAATATTGCATTTTTATACACCAAAAATTACCTTAGCCATAAGGCTACGAGGTTACATGGAAATTATTATCCCAAGTTTCTCAAAATTTTATAAGCACCAAAAAGTATTACCCCTACCCCCTTATTTTTGGAAATAAGAAAAATCACTGCTTTGTCGCTTTATCTCCAAAAAGTATGTCAAAAAACTTACAATTCTTGTCCAATATTGCATTTTTATACACCAAAAATTACCTTAGCCATACGGCTACGAGGTTACATGGAAATTATTATCCCAAGTTTCTCAAAATTTTATAAGCACCAAAAAGTATTACCCCTACCCCCTTATTTTTGGAAATAAGAAAAATCACTGCTTTGTCGCTATACCACACTATTCTTCAATTGATAATACTTACTCATTGATAAAATTAAAACTTGACACAAGAAGAAACTAATTAATCCAGTGCAAGTGAATTCAATGTCACCTTCTTTTAAAATTTTGAGTTTGGATATGGAATGAAGATCAATCCTATTATTTCGTCCAAAACACTGATAAATTTCCCATCACAATTTTGCAGTTAAAAACCTTATATCAGAATTTGCATGTACTTTGATAATATGGAAAATGACTCTGTGTTACTGAAATTATCAAGATTCTAGTATTTGGCAATTTTTGAAAAAAGAAAAAAGAAAAAAAGAACTTGTCACATAGTCCACCATCTCCAAATAGCTTGCCAATGCTGGCAATGAAAGTCATATACTAACACACATTAACTACCCACTTTTTTCCCAGGACTCATCATGGCACCATCATTTGTGAATTTATCCATATCCCGTGATCTATCATAGCCTTAGGAGATGGAAACATAGTACATGGAACTAACCCAAACACTGGCACAGTTTATATCTGCCTGTCTGTCTGTTTGTATTTGATGATACAGAGTTGTGTTATATGATTTGCAACCAAAGCATAAAATCAATCACATACTGGAACTTACTTTCTCAACTGTGCGATGTTGCGCCTGACACCACTGGGCTTTCACGAGCCCGGCGGTATCGGGCGACAGCGTCGCACAGTTGAGAAAGTAAGTTCCAGTATGTAATTTATTATGTCTGGGTGCCAACACAAACTTTTTGTTTTTCCCAGAATGCTTTTTTCTATCTTTCTTTCTTTCTTTCTTTCTTTCTTTACGACCAGATTTGTCCAGAGTTTTTCTCAGACCCTACTTTTCCGAAAACCACCAAACTTGCCATGGTGACTGACCTACCAGTGAAATTAGGCACCTGACTTAGAATAGTATGATGATTAAAATTATGCAAATGAGGGGCAATTGAAATTGTAAAAGCTCCATATCTTCTAAACTATTGGAGATAGACACAAAGTTCTAACTTACACATATAAGGTGAGACTATATTTAACATATAAGGTGAGGCTATATTTAACATATTGCCTTTTAGCTCGACAATTGGGGCAATTTTTGGTGCATTAAATGTTTTCCTAGAACAAAGACTTTGAGCACTATGTAACATTTTATGCACCATACAATATCGAACTTGAAGGAATTTTTGCACTAATTTGCCCAAATTTGGTATTTTTCGACATTTTATGAAAACAAAACAATGCAAACATCATTTGTACAGTGCTTGCCATATTATTTCAGATACTATGAGCCATATTTGGTATGTTTCTTGAATTTTATTCTGAAATTATGCTCAGTAGTGTCTTGTATGGAATGATAGTTAAAGTGATGACTACTATTTTCAAAGATATGGCTATAAAATACCCCTGTCATCAAATTAAAAGACCACAACCATCATAATCCAATGCAGAATATGCCAATCTTTAATAAAAAATGGGTTGTGATTTGTTCTACCATAGGGAGGGGTACATCCTTAAATAAGCCACTTTTTTAGGGTTGGCCACTGGTCTATGTTGCTCAGTGGGATAGTACAAACATAAAGCGTACTGTTTTGAGACACTTTGTGGATGTCCTAGCACCTACATCTTACAAAGGCTTGTTATATCTGATCATGTTACTTGTGTTAATTACCCTACCCCCAAAACATATTACCAGATCTTATGGTAGTCTTGTCACCCCCAGGCCTTTCTCTTATGCAAAAGGGCCATCTACCATATGTCTTTCTAGGTCTGAATATGTTCTGATCATCTCATTATGTTAATGAGCCAGCCACTGAAAGTCCTACCTGGTCTGAAAATTGACTGACTGACTCTGCTCCTCTCACTCATGGTCATGGCATTTCCCCTCACTGGGTCTTACTGACTTTCTCTTTTTCTGCCTGGGCAGGAAAAAGATCTTAGACCATCTTAAACGCCTGAAATAAGATACCATAATACTAAAAAAAATGAACAAGTTTGCTTTAAGATGTTTTCTGGGTTTTTAGTGTAACTTTCCATTGAACATGTGATTACCCAGGAGGTTATCCTGTGAAATATTAAACAATCTATTTTAATTCGTTTTGCCCTTAGGACTTAACAGTTATGGCCAACACCCATAAGGCACAAAGAGTGTACCCAGCAAAGCTGTTCACTCATAGCCTATACCATTCTTGACAAAAAAGCATACAAAGCTTCTGAAATGCGACCATTTCTGGTGCATGTACTTTTTATTGAAAAACGTATGCCCATGCAATGGCATATGGTCCATTGGGATAAAATTGCTATTGTAATAATTGAGTCTACTACTTATTTTTAGCGTGCATTTTTCTAAAAGATGAATATAGTAGGACAGTAATTTTAACTGCACCATGAAGTATATTTGACCACCATGATAGCTTGGCTTTATATTTTTACTCTCTGCATAATTGTGCATTATTGAAGAGAAGGTTCGGTCAACATAATGGGCATTATGAATTGTAAATGTCCCATAATGTTCCATGGTGTTGATAAAAATCGTAGTTAAGTTGCACTATTTTGGTGTTACAGATATGGTGCCTAGTCTCCCAGTTGAAAGATTCCTTCAAACATAATCCTGTCTGTCCAGCTCTGCACTGATGGATATTTATTTGAATTTTCAACTTCTCCAAGCAGTAAAAGAGAGGCGACACTCAATATATGTTGAAGACCTGATACAACGCGGCGCCTGCCTAACATGGTGTATAGAAGACTGGAAAGAAACATTGCTACAACTGTACGATGTAGAACATACAATGTTGATGATAAAGCTCTTGCAGACGGAGCGTCTCGCGTGCATCATTTGTGATATAACAGAGGAGAAGCGGCACACTCAACAAACTTCTAAGGCAATGCTTTTGTTAGAGGCTGTCATTTTGAAAGACGAACAAACTACCAAAGCATTATTACAACTCGGAGCGGATCCCATTTTGGAGATTCAGCACAGATATAGTGATCACCCAGCCTCTTGCCTGTGGGTTGCTGTGCAACAAGAACAGGAGATGTATGGTGAGATGATGCTACAGTATGTGAATACAGACTGTGTTAACAACCAATGTGTGCTCCTCAACATAGCAGACAGAGCTTACACACACGGTAAATATGACGCGGTTTTCATGCTGATTCAAACAGAGGCAGGATTGATTGATTTTTCTCCTTGGGGGTCATCAGATCGACTGGAAAAATTGTTGTTCAGTGCAATCAGAACACACCGACCTGTTGCTGTGAGCCGGCTGCTGAAATACGTTGATCCATTTGAAACATGTGAAGATCCAGATACTGAGAACTTAATTTCGCCGTTCTGTCTGGCTGCATGTATGGAAAAGAATGAAGGTCTTATGGGACTACTGAAAGGAGACTTTCCTTTGTGCCACCGTAAAGTGCAAGCAGAGCTTATGGAAGCGGCAAAGCTGTGTGTGCTAGAATCAAATGTTGGACGGGTCCTGGAACTTTATATGCTTGGACTTAAAATCGATACGGTTGACGACTTTGACAGAACTTTGCTTCTCTGTATCATTGAAAACCTATACCGACTGGAAGATTCTGAACGTTTGATACACATCGATCTGTTTCGTAAACTTCTAGATCTAGGAGTAGATACAACGCTTACTGATCTTGATGGGTACTCGATTCTTGAGAGCTTGGTACAAAAACCAATGAATGAAAATGTAAAGGGAGAAATTTTCAAATTATGTCTGGAGTACGCTGTCGATTCAAAATACAACTCCGTCGTTTGCCTTTTTATGGAATGCATCTGGGACTGTGAGGATACTCTCCTCGAAGATATATTTGTCGAATATCACAGTAAAGTTTCAAGGTTTCGTGCAGATAATGGTGTCGAGACTGAAAATCCGATGTGTTTAGCACTAATCCAAGAGAATTATTCACTTGCCAAAAAGTTTCTCTGTGTAGAACACTGTGTGAACTCTCCAAGCTTAGATGGCTACCACAAGGGGACACCGTTGCACTTACTGGCGGAGTCAGAATTTGATTACTGGACGGAAATGTTGGACCTAGCGAAACTACTTTTAGCACACGGTGCAAATCCAGACAGCAGGTCTGCCTACGGTGAGACACCCGTAATACGGTGTATACGAAATGGTTGTGGGGCACTTATGAAACTACTTCTCAAGGCAAACTGTGACGTCAATATAACATACATGCACCATGATGAGTGTCGAACTGTTGCACACGCCACCCTTGAATTGTGCTGTGATGCATACAGTGACGACTGTGGGGCAATGGATATTTACGAAATGTTAATAGTCGCCGGCCTGGATATAAATTTGCTGCGGAAAATACGAATATGTTTTGATTCCACAACATATTCCGCACTTGATAACGAATTGAAAAACTGGATAGTGCAGCACTCCAGCGCCCCATGGTCCCTGCAAAAGCTATGTCGTAATACTATACGCAAGTGTATGAAGCCACGATACCCTGTATCAGCTTACATCCCTGCACTCGGGGTGCCCAAACTTATTCAAGAGTACATTGACTTAACTGTCTTAGACGAATATAAATTTGACACCTTTTATATCAGGTGCTTTTAAACAACTAAAATTGTATGGCGTTTTATTCCATATTTCCACAGACTTGCATTCAATCTGACCAACGTCTGCTAAAAACAATCCATTTGCATCTTTTGTAAATATTCTGCTTTCCATTATGGTTGGTGGTTTTACCATCCTTTGGAATGTTTCACCAGGGTGTCTATCCTTTCATTTTTTATTATTTAATTGAAGCTCTGCAAACGGAGAAAGTGAAATACATACAAAATCGTAAACCGAAATAATATGAACATCAAAATCATATTAGCAGCCAAGTAAATCATAAACTGGAGTTATAAATAAAAGGGATAAAGGATGTAGTTCCAAATGCTGAAATCATAAACTGAAGGCGTGAATTAAAGTGACAGATAAATGATACGTCATAGTTCTAAAAATTCGAAAACAAGGAAACCTTAGTTTACAGGCTTCAAAAAGGACAGATGCTGATTAATAATAGTAATAATAACTTTATTGAAATCTACCCCGTTACACAGGGGGCACCAGCGGACAGGGGTGATCCGCGGTGCGTTCAAGTACAATGCATGGATCAGTATAAACATATAAAACACCAGTGAACATTGCTAACGAAAACAATTATGTTAGAACTTTAGTAACCAGCAGCTTGTGCGTGCTAGACATTTATAGTTGTTCACGTTGGTATTTCCAAGCTTCTTTTAAAAATACCCGGCAGACACCATCCATGATTTGTTTGGACACTTCCACGACAGATTAAGTCCGAATGCTTCACCAAGTACAGATGAGTGCCGAAAAAACATTGTTATGATTGCACGGTGTATTAAGTGCAATACCGCCAGCGCCGCGGAGTCTTAGTTTCATTGCAAGTTGATCACTCGTTATAACACTTCCGACTAGGTTATTTTTATGGTGACCGTTTATCAAATTGTCTGAAATAAAAAAGGGAACGAGTGGATCTGAAAGGGGAGTCAGTCGTTAATAAATGTGCAACGAGGAATAAGTTTATTATTTATAATATCTGAAACGGAGGTATCTTAAGGGCTGTGAAGAAATTGCTACGGCGTGACCTTTTCCAATGCCCAAAGCAGATTTTCAGATACCACCCTGAACAGAGTTTAAACTTTGTTAGTCAGTTTAATACATTCCATACGATAACTCTTGCATGGGACAGATGTTGTTTTACCACATATAAACTTCAGCATCAGCGGACAGCTGGATACGAAACTTACTGTAACATTTTTACAATAAAGAATTGTTTTGTTGATGTTATCCACGCTAAATCTAAAGAATATTCGATCAATAGGGAAGGGCAGTTTCTTAAGTTTCCAGAAACCTCCACTACATGGCGCGAGTCATCGCTTTCATCCGGGTACTCGTCTGCGGGTGAACATTGGTTTCGGCGGATTTGCAAACACTGTGATAACATTGTACGTATCGGCAATCAAAGTGCAAAATATGTTCCTTTACACGTAATATCTGCTAATAAATTTTACACACACGAAAGATAAGATTGTATTATAGCAGAGCATGAATGCATTTGTTCGTATGTTGTGTTGAAAAAGTGAAAAATCCATTTGAACCGCGGTGACCGGGAACCGCATTCTGCTTGTTAGTGTTACATTCCTGCGTAGCGCCACTCGACTGTGTGAATGGTCGAAAGAAATGCAATAATAAAGAATATTCTTCGATACTGCAATGATCACACATAACAAATTATCGACATAGCACATAATATGGACTCAACAGCATGAGGATTTCGTAAGACTCCTGTTGCAAGGATTTAATGTGACCCGGTTCATCGCGGGCGATAATGGAGATCGAGTAGGATAAAACATTGGTCATCGCGTTTTAAGAACAGTATTGCCAACCTGCCAAACGTAAAATCCGGGAAATAGAAAGTAAAATTAAGGGAGATTGATAAATTAATATGAAATATAGAAGGGAAATATTGAAGAATTTCCGGGAGGTGACTCAAAATTATCCAAAATCCACACTTTTTCCAAGAATTTTAAGAATAAAATTCCGGAAGTCTCCCGGGTAATTCGGGAGGGTTGGCAACACTGTAACTTACAGTGTAAGAAGTCGATTGTATTTTATTTGCCGGGTGTGTTGTCGTTGTGTCAAAAATAAAGACAAGTAGACAACCTCATCAGAATATGTTATTATAGTCTAATATAGATGAATCCCCAAGTTTTACAGTGTTACTGTATGTGTGTGGGTGGGTGTGGGGGGGGGGTTGGCAGGTAGCGTGAAAAGTAACTTTTAACGCTACCTGCCGACCCCCTTTTAAAGTTAAATTAAAATTAAAATCAAATGTGATTAACTCCACAACAATGTGTATTGGGTTGATTCCTTGATTGCATTACTTTCTACAAAAGTATTTATTAATGACAACATTATCATGATTATGAGTTACACTTGGTTATTTCATTCGCCAAGAAAAACGCTCAGTTTGCACCATGCGTTAACACATCATAGTACGCGACGCTACTCAGGTTGACCCGCTATTGAATACCCGGATGAAAGCTGTCCGCAGCGCCACATGGCGGTCAATGAGAGAACGCAGAGTTATTGCTCTACCATATTACGGCATAATGCCACGGGTTGGAATCTTGACACAAAACCTCTGCTGGTTGGTACACTCCTCCCGATGCCGGCGTTTGTCTGTACCTCTGTATGTCTCTCTCTTTGTGTAGTAGTCCTGCTTGGCTCAGTGTATTTATTTACTATAATTGTCATTAATAATTTGACTTACACGTTCTAGACAGACACTGGGGCAGATAGATAATAGATAACAACAATAGGTGGACAGTGAAATGTTGCTCATTGTTTGGCAATACATGTCGCAGATGCAGGATCATATAAAATGGCTGACATAACACTGGACAAAACTTTGCTGCCAGAGAATCACAATTTATTTATATTTGGTTTCAGAAAATTATATATTCGGAGTTTTCTTTTATTTGCAGAAATTAAGGCGAACTGTGATGGCCTGACTGTGGTGACAACTTTGACGCAGACCTCATAAAATTTACTATTTGGCTTTCAGCAAACAAACTTTTGTTTAATGTAACTAATTTACCATAGTCCATCAAACAAACAAAACACAAAACACAGGAATCAAAATGAATATTTTTTAATTTGAACATATCCCGAAGTTCCGGAGTTTTTTTTCTTCTTTCTTTCTTTTTTTTTTTTTTTTTTTTTTTTTTTGTTTAAACACCGACAGAGAATTCTTGACCGGGCTGGCTGAGTGCGTTGAACCTCCTGGAGTGAATGGCTTAGCTGTTGAGCCGTCGTTGGGGGGGGGGGGGGAGGGGGGTCATTGTGAAGAACAAAGGCAGTGATATATGTTCTGAAGATTCCATTTTCTTAACTAATTAATTTTGAAGATGCATCATTGCCAGGCTTTCCCATGCAAAAGGGCACCACAATATGTAGATTTACAAAATCAAAAGTTCACATTTGTTGGACTTTGCAACAAGCAACACAAATGGCACTTTGTGCTTTCATAGTTACTTTTGTATATGTACAAGATGTGCAACGTAGTAATAATATCGCGTTTTTTGTAATGGAGCTTTGATCTGGGGTTCAAGATGGGTATAAATGAACAAGTTTAAAAAAGGCTGTTCTAACAATATCGTGTGAAAACAATGCTCATACCGAACCGCTTTTGAAACATCTTAATTTTCTGGTATTGAAGAATTTCTGCTTTGGATTTTCAAACTCGAATTCTATTAAAAATTGGACAAGGGTAAAAGTATTCTTTGTAAAATCTTCATAGAATGCAATTGAAATTCAAGAACGTAATGATCATGATACAAAAGAGATATGTTTCATACGTCCTGTCATTGTACATAGTTGTGTAAAATGATGATATTTGAATTGACAGATACCAAGGGTACCATTCCGGCACATATTTGTGACAAAATTCATAGTGATAGTCAAAGTCATAGTCATTGTCACAGTCATAGGGTGAGAATGTTTAAATTTTTCTCGGTTGCTGTTGCCTGCGTGGTGGACTCGGTGGCGCGGAGGTGGTGGGGGCGCATATCGCGTCCTCATTGCCTCAGCGCGGCTGGGTCTACTGCGCGGGCGTAGCGGTTTTTAGGTAATGGCTGGGACTGAGGTTGCTAATAACTTCCTCCACTTCTTTATCTATAGAATTTCCTCCACATTTATTTATTTATTTATTTATTTATTTATTTATTTATGTATGTATGTATGTATGTATGTATGTATGTATGTATGTATGTATGTATGTATGTATGTGTGTATGTTTTTTTTTATTTATTTATTTATTTATTTATTTATTTATTTATTTATTTGGTGTTTTTTTTTTTTTTTTTTGACCAGGATGAAATTGCTCGTTCTCCAAGTTCATGGGTAATGTTGCTATACAGACTGACAATATCAAACTTCATTAGGTATCGAATTTGCACAGTTTTCCTCGAAATCTTGTTAAAAAAGTCAGTATCATCAGGGATGTGAATGTCAACGTCGGATAAAATAGTTTCAAAATTTCGTCTGTGCGCTCCCTTAGTGTACTTGTAGAAACATACTGGGCCCGTCACTTTAGGCTCAAACCGGAGATCCATGGGTGGCACTACCTGTATGTATTCATCACTTTTCCTTCTCTGTCCTTTTATGCTATTTGATATATATATATATATATATAATGTATGTGTGTGTGTATGTGTGTGTGTGTATGTGTGTGTGTGTGTGTGTGTGTGTGTGTGTGTGTAGACACTTTATCCTTTCTCCATTGTGTGTTTAATGTTTGTTCCCCATACACATGATACAGTAAATTATGTTCTTATCTGCTCGCCAAATATGTTAATGAAGGGGAAACAGCACCATGTACTCTCATTGATGGGGCTATCCATTACGAGGAGTCACCGATGGACATCATTTTCCACACGCCGCATGAAAACAGTACAAAGGATGGTACCGTCGATTCTTTGACCTTTCTTCTTTTACACGAGAACTAGATCAAACTCTGGTCACATGAATATAACCTAGCCCGCTTTTCAACTCGTGCCTTCTGATTTTTTTTTACTGGTTACGCCTAAGTATTGTATGCTTCAGTATATCTGTATGATTTTATTCCTTTATTGTACTTTATCTGTGTTTTCCTGCGGCATCGGGGGTTTCATAAGATTATTATGTCTGTGTCCCAACACAGACATATTGTTTTTCTAAGATTTTTTCTTTCTTTCTTTTTCTTTCTTTCTTTCTTTCTTTCTTTCTTTCTTTCTTTCTTTTTTTTCTTTCTTTCTTTCTTTACAGGCAAATTTGTCCGACATTTCATTTGAAAAACATCATGCGTAGAAACTCCAAACTTGGCATGATTATACTTCCATACATGAAGTCTTGAGTTTTTGTAAAGATGTTTAAAAGTTTTGAAGATTATGCAAATGAGGGTCATTTGAAAATTCAAATCTTGAACATCTGGGGACAGAGACCAATGTACTTTGCGCCATTCAGACGGCTATCAAATAAATACTTCAAACGTTTCATATCAAGTTTAAAAATAATAAGAGAAAGGTAGTTTTCAATAGGAATGTGGTGCACTGTAATATGCATCGCTGAAAGAAAATGGTGAAGCTCCATTGGATCCTTTGTTGAGATATTATGGTAACGCCCTCCCCTTGTGCACCAGTCAGATGGCCTTGAAGATATATACTGTAAAGTTTGATAAAAAGGTTTATAAAAAATACAAAGAGGAAGCTGGTTTTAAAAAGGAGCCTGTTCCATCATAAGATTTATCTCTGACAAAAACGTAGTAAAACTGTGGTCAATATTTTGAGATAACCCGTTAAGGTGTCAGGGTTGACGCCACTCAGAAAGTCTTCAAATTAGTACATCAAAAGTTTCATAACAAGTTTAAAAATCATCAGAGGAAGCTGGTTTTAAATGGGAACCTGGTCCATCATAAAATACATCTCTGATAAAAAATTTGGTAAAGCTGCAGTCAATACGTTTTGAGACATGGCGGTAACGTCGTCAGGGTTGACGCCACTCAGACGGCTTTCAAATAAATATATTAAAAGTTTCATGACAAGTTTAAAAACAATAAGAGGAAACTGGTTTTAAATAGGAACTTGGTCCATTATAAGGTTCTTCTGTGACAAAAATTTGGTACAACTACGGTGAATACCTTTTTGAAATATCCTGGTAACGTTAACAAGACGGAAGGAATGACAGGCGGATGGATGGATGGACGGACGACCCAGGGGATGACATTACCCTCCTGCACTTTATGTGCAGAGGGTAAAAAGTAGTTCGACAGTACTGTAAACTTATATGCTGCATGTTTACATTACTGCTTGCTTCATCAGGCAATGCAACTGCTTACCTGTAAGAAAAATAAAGCTTTTTGTCAGCCATTATCTTTTCACCTGCAAACAAATCAAACATGATTCGCCATATTACGAAAATTCAAAAGTGCCCGGAAACCAACTTTTTGAAGACTGAACGCCTATCAAGGTCATGACCAAGGTCAAGGTCAAAGAGAAATTTGAGGATAATACTACATGTACCAAGTGTTTTACATGTACAAAAAACAGGTAAAACGAAAAAGTGTCAAACTAATAGAACAATTAACAGGTGAAGGTCATGTGAAGGTCAATGTCGCTTTAAGGTCACAGTATGAAAAAAAAGCTGTGTGTTTTCTATTTGGAGGTTAGAGGTCATCCAATTATTAAGTTGAATGATTATTTTGAAATATATTGTCAGTGTGTGGTGAGAAAAAAAAGCAAATATGGGGGTAGAGGGAGGGCTAAATGAATAACCATCAATATTTTAAAATGCTCAAAGGTGACGAGATGTCATACGATATTTTCGGACTCTGTGTGACCCAGTAACCATAAATCAAACATAAAAAACTATTGACAATAGTGTCAGGTGAACCCAAACTTCTGCAGGACTATTTAGTTGTTTTTGTGTAGCACGTAACTTCGAAGTTTGGATTCATTACTAGACATGTATATTGTTTTGACATGTCATTTTCCTATTGGCTTTGAAATTTATCATGCAATATTTTTGAGTAATGGGGATGGAAAAATGCGCGATCTATTTTCATGATTATGCCAAAGTTCTTGAAGGCCAGCTTCAAAAAATACATCTTTCATCCTCAGTCAACACTGACTGATTTTTGTTTGACATTTCGACTTCACACAAATATGAGCTTGATAATAGAGAATTACTCTCACTATTAACAATCCGAAACCAATTCGTATGTGCCAAATTAATTACGGTATACATACATACATATATGTATGTGTATATATATATACATATATATATATATATATATATATATTATATATATATATAATATATATATATATTATATATATATATATATATAAAGAATTGTGTTCAATCATGTGCAAATTTTTACTTATGTCTACATTAAAAGTCTGTTAGTTGACACAGTGATACACAACGTAACGTAAGTTTGTGTGATTTGCCTTGCGTCAATTCTGTCACACGGTCATTCTTTTTCCCTGTGCATTCTTTCTTTCTTTCTTTACCAGCAAATTTGTCCGACATTTTGTTTGAAGATTATTATGCGTGGAAGCTCCAAACTTGGCATGATTTTACTTCCATACACAAAGTTTGGCTTTTTCATGAAGAGGGGTAACAGTTTTGAAAATTATGCATATTGGGGCCATTTGAATTTTAAACATTAAATATCTTCAAAAGTGTTACAGGCAAAGGTGCCATTGCAACTTCAATTCACAATTTTGTGCTGCAGGCGCATCAGATGAACCACAAACGAAAGTTGTGGAATTTTAATTTATGCTAATTAGGGGCACTTGTAAAGTTAAGGCGCTGAATGTGTTCAAGATGATGATAGATAGAGGTGACATTTCAACTTCAATTCACAGGTTTGTGCTGTAATCGCATTTAGGAAACCACAAACAAATATTGTAGAATTTGGGTTTATACACATCAGGGGTAATTGAAAGATTAAAATATTGCAAACTTACCTTCAAAACTATTGTGTGTGGATACAGAGAATCCAGTATGGGTAGCCCATTGAGGATAACTTTGGGATCACAAGTTGTTGGATTTTCATGTTTTCACCAGGCTGTGCCGAGCCTAAACGTAATAATCCAACAACGAGTGACCCCAACGTTATCCCCAACGGGCCAATCATACTGTATTTTCTTTCTCCTATGTCTATTTTGGGCAAATACGCGCCAAATTGAAGTTCTATCGGAGAAATAAGTTTGAAAACGACGTCATTTTGAAAGCGGGAGGAGTCGGTATTTTATTGAATGCACCATGGCGTCTCTTTGGTTTGTTTACTGCTTGAAACCAATGAGTGACAAATCAAATGAAAAATTACAAATAAAACCTTATCCTCCATACCCATGTAGGATAACCCATTCAGGATAAGCTTCAGACTTAGGACAAATGTCACTCTGACTGCACATCCTAGGTCCACCATCAATTTTGTCCAAAGCTAAGCATAAAGACAACACTAAATCTAGAATCTCTGTACACTGTGTGGCCCTATCGGGGAAGTTGAAAAAGTACAAACTAGAAGAAACAATAGCAGAGTTTTACCTATTTGTGATACACCAGATCAAAGACCCTCTATCTCAGAGAGAGGCTCCTTTACCATATACACAACAGGCCATGATCTGTCATCAGCAGTGATTAACATGCATATGGATACCACAAGGATTTGTTGTTACACTAATGTCAGACATACACTTTCATGCTAACATATGATGACCATTTATCCTCAATCCACGCTGTAGTATGAACGGTAATCCATAAATGAATCAAAGTTGCAATAATAATAATTTGATAGTTTATTAGGAAAACTACCCCTCTACAGCGAGGGCACCAACGGAACGGGCAATATTCCATGATGCGTCCAAAATATATAGAAATAATCAGGCATCCTTATTATCAATCAAATAATCTTCGTATGTTGAAATAAGTATAGTATCTATAAGTAATAATTTATGTCCTCCGCACGAAAATTAGAGATAAACCACTCATTGGGACAAAACTCTAGAAAGCGCAAGGACATGTACATTATACATATTTCATATACAATGCAGAACATAAAGCTTCCAGCGTCATTATTAAGAAAAATCAGGTATTACCACAGTATGAATGTACAAGTCAGTTACAAAATTTTCAATTCACCACTACTGCATACTCCTGGAGCTGTGGGTTTGTACATGGGGGATCCCCTCAGAATGACGGGGGGGGGGGGGGGGGGAGCCGCGCAGTCATCAGTACTCCGCAGCGTACCCCGGCTCTGCTGGTTTGACTCCATCTGTAAGTTTAAGTCGTCAAGAGAGCACCATCACGTGTTATTTTTGTGGCGTTATAGAACTTCCCTGCAAAATTTTATACAGTATATGTATTGGAGGAGGTCTCTTTAGAAGAGGTACATGTAGAACGATCATATAATCTGTCATTCCGAGAAGTCATTAAGTGACTGTCTCCTGTAATACCAAGCCTCAACCAAATATGTTTTACATGTTTGGTCAAATAAATCACCGATGCCTTGTCCAAGATCATATGAGTGCTCGCCAAGGAACCAACATAACTTATTTTTTACCGAGGAGGCGGAAAAACGCTGCCATGCCTGTTTACTATTCTCATTCAGAGAGTTGATTTGCAAATTTCTACATGCCTCTAACCTGATATCATTTAATGCTGGGCAGACAAATAGAAAATGTGCTAAATCTTCTCTGCTATCTTTATATAGAGGACATCTTCCGTCTGATAAACGCATCTTTCCATATCTTCCCCTATACCAAGACACCCAGTGCGGGCCAAATCTTTTATCGTGCACCGGCAAAGTTATTTACATTGAACAGATAACTTTTACCGAAAGAGGAGCGTTTAAACATTTGATGTCATCTTAAAGACTTTTTACTTCTATTTCGTGGAAAAATTCTAATTCAAATGCTTCTAACGATAATTTTAAAAAGCACCTCAGCCATTCGGGATTCCTTGATTCCAGGGCTGGATCCATAACTACGTTATTAAAGACCTTCTAAATTTCGTCAACATATGGCCAAATCTTTGCAGGTTTGTCATCATTTCTTTGCAAAAGAGTGTCACAAATTTGCATACATAGCTGTGTGTCTGGCATCTCAGGTTTCATTCGGTGGAAGATTTTTATCCTAATGCAATTCAGAATCAGTTTTTGGGGAAACCATCCTAGTTCACCAAGGGTAGCCACTGCTGCAGGCGAAGAGTTATAAGCTATAAAAAGTGTACAGTACTAGAATTACATGACCAAATTTCGTTCGTTTGCGAGCACTGGACGTTCTCTTTTGTCCAGAAATTTTTCTTGCTTCCTTTCTTTCTGCCAATTTTCTTTTCACCAGCACTTTTTTCATACCAAGAGCCTTATTTTGCTTGATTTTTTCCCCTGAAATTTCATGTTTTTTTCCATGCAACTATTCAAATTTCAATTTAAACACACAAGGCAGCAACTTCCCTTTGTACACACACAGACAGATTTGTTTTGAGGCAAATCTTCCATTAAAGGGGTTTTCTCATGTTTTTCTCCGTGATAGCGACAATGTCTTCATCTGAATGGGTGTCTCTCTGGCCAATTGTGTTTATATATATGATGTATGTATATATATATATATATATATATATATATATATATATATATATATATATATATATATATATATATATATATATATATATATATGTATATATATATACATATATATATATATATACATATATATATGCATCTCGTGTTGACCAATGAATATGTTTGTCAAAATTCGCAAATGGAAGTTGTATTGTCCAGTAACTCAAAAAAAAAAAACACACACAAAAAAATACGGTTTCATGTAAAAAACCCATGGTTTTATTTTGGGACTGTGCGTTTTATATATGAAACTCTTGGATTCGCTGCAAAATCCCTGAGTTTTATACACTAAACCTTGGGTTTTATAGAGAATGCAAATAATTACGGTAATCAACACAATTACCTAACTTGTTCTAAAACACTTGGTTTCATGAAATTTGAAATAGCAGAGCAACATCGTGGGTTTTGAAATGTTCAAAATTCTGGGTGGTGGGATTCGTAGATTGTAATTTGAGGAATAAAACCCACAGTTTTGTGAGAACCTAGTACACGCGGTCTTCAGACTACCAGCTCTGTCACTAAACCCTGGGTTGTGCACACGAAGCCCTGCGTTTTGTTACAAAACCCTGAGATTTGTTAAAAATCTGCAGTTTTGCCCTGAAACTTAGGATTTTATTCATAAACCCTTGTGTTTACTGCACAAACTTTGGGTTTTATCATACAAAAACCCAGGTTTGTACATAAATCAACTTCTAGTCAATGGCCAGGATCGGCACACGGAGTGAAATGCTATCTTTATTGGTTTTTATACACATACTTGCAGCATTAAGTAATGGACCGTGGAATTTACGAAACCCTCGGTTTTGTGAATTTTGTGAAAATGAACAGCAGAGCAAAGAAAGTGGCGATTTGAAATATGCAAACTAGCACGCACAACTGAAACGCAGGTGGCGGTGAAGTCCCAGTGGGAATTGTGTTGGCTTGAATGCGTCGCAGTGGTAGGCTTGTGCGAGAAACGTTACACGTATCATGTAACATTGCACTATTGACAGAAGCAAATGAAACAAAATCTGCCAAACATCCCATTTCATTTCTCTTTTTAACTCTCCATAAACTTGTAGAGTTTTTTACAGTAAATGTGAGCTTTGTATTAAACTTAATTCTAAATATACAGGTATCAATGAAAAACACGATTAATCACTAATTTATCCCAAGTTTGCACTGGCATGACCCCCCCCCCCCTCCCTACAGAGTCAATATCTAATTACTGTACAATCATAAATTTTTGCGAAGGATAAATATTCCCGAATTTTCCACGAAAAACACGATTAATTACTACTTTATCCAAAGTTTGCACTGGCATGACCCCCTCCCCCCTTCCTCCCTCCAGAGCCAATATCTACAGTCAAATTTTCGGGAGGATAAACATTCCCGAATTAGCCGCAAAAGATATTTTTCAGAGTTTTAATTTCCCGAATTGCCACCACAAAAAAGTATTATTCGTATGAGACCTCAGATGTTTTTTTTATACTGTTGTAAATAAAGTACTATATGACATATGTTTTTATATTGTGACCTTATTAGATTTAATCTGCTAAAATTTGCGTGAATTCAATATTCCCAAATAAAAATTCGGAAATATTTATCCCTCGCGAAAATTTTTGACTGTACAGTATCCTTTCTTTCGAGCTGTATCTGATCCATGCATTTTTGCTTTTTTTTCTCATATGGCACATGTACCACGTCATTTATTCTCATATGGCACATGTCCCACGTCATATATCCTTATATGGTAGATGGCCACGGTCATTTTTCTCATTATATGGCAAATGACGCTGGGATTTTCGATACTCTGAACCGGAACCATAGGCCTATACTCAGAAATATTCCAGTACTTGCTGATGATTGGACCAATATTTTCAAACTTGCCTTTCTTTGTACGATTGAGACAAAACTTCAGACTTTTTTGTTTTCTCTGTCAGGCAAGTTTGTACTCTAGAAAACCAGACTTTGAGAAAATGGACCTCTTGGATTCTTAACTTTGTGACTTTTGTACATCTAAAGGCATCATTATTCATAGGTTTACAGAATGTGCCCAAGCAAGTGTAGTCTGAAGAAAATTTCAAGACTGGTGGAATGACATGCACATTGACACAGCTATGATGGTCCTGTCACACCTTGACAATTTAGCCAGCGTATGACAACCTATGAAAATACGCTGGCATATGTTGAATAAGCTATTGGCAAGTTTCTTATAAGTTAAGAGCACGCTGGTACACGTTGTATTACGTCGAGGTACGTCGAGGCTGTATAAAAATTTGGTGCATGCACAAAATTTTACCAGGTATGGCCAGCGTATGGCTTATACGCGGGCCATAAGTTATAGGTAAGTTATGCGGTCGTTGACACGCTCCTACACGTTAATAGTAAGTTGCTCATACGTCCAAATATGCTGAGATACATGTAATGTCTAGCGTATCCAAAACGTATTTCTAACATATAAGTAACCTGATTTGAACCTATGTCGAACTTGTTCTGAACGCATGTTGACGCATGTAGACTTATATGACGTGTTCCAGACGACCACAGAACTTTATGAACGTGCTTGTAACTTACAGCTATCTTGTAATGGCGTATTGGCAGCGTTCAGGGGAATTGGTATATAAAAATGGATTTATTACAAGTGGTACCTGTCAGTTTTCCTCAACACTCCATGGTGAGAAGACGCCCATGTTATCCAAGAGATGGAAGATCCACCAATGCTGAGGCGAGGATACCTACTTGCTGTTCTGCATCATCAGAATAACCTCATTGATTTGATACTGGATCAGTTGCGTACCAATAGAGCCAAGAGACAAAAAGATGAACAGAGGAAAAGGCACTGGGTGAGACCATAGATTGAGAGACGATGGCACTTTGGCCTATACGACCAGCTTATGGTGAAGCTCCGTAACGAGGGCTATTAGTGTCTTTCACCAACTTCCTGCGAATGCCCGCAACGATGTTCCAGGAACTGCTAGCCAGAGTTGATCCAAGGATAACCAAACAGTTCACCTTTTGCAGGGATCCGCTTAAGCCTGACGTGAAACTGGCCCTAATTTTGCGTCACCTTGCTTCTGGGAACAAATATGCCTCTATGAAATTTGGGTGGAGGGTCTTCCACAACACCCAATCCCTTGTGGTCAGAGAAGTCTGTCAAGCTATTATTGACGAATAAGTGGGCGAGGTGCTGGTTTACCCAAGTACTTCTGATGGTTGGCATACTATAGCTGACAAGTTCTTCTAAAGATGGAACTTTCCCCATACATGTAGCGCACTTGATGGGAAGCACGTGTCTTGCCGCTGTCCTCCAAAGAGTGGGTCCCAATACTTCAATTACAAAGAATTTTACTCCACTGTTCTTTTGGCAATTGTGGATGTCGACCACAAATTCATTTGGGCAGATGTTGGTGGTACTGGATCAGCATCAGATGCGCAGATATACAATGTGAGCTAAAGGAATCTGCTGAAAATGGTACCCCAGGCTTCCCTAACCCTGAACATCTTCCGAATGACAACCAGAACATGCCATATTTCTTGATCCGTGACAGTGCCTTTGCCCTACGACCTACTATGATGACGCCATACAGCTTCCGAGGGATGACGGATGAACTACGCATCTTCAACGACAGGCTTTTGTGAGCAAGGAGGATAGTAGAAATGCTTTTGGCATCCTAGCTAACAGATTCCAGGTTCTGCTAAGCAGCATGCAGCATCATCCCTCCACTGCCAAGCTCATTGTCAAAGCATGCTTGATTCTGCACAACCTCATCAGGACCAGATGAACGATGTTGTTTAACTTGGATAGGTTACTGACAATATTCTTTATTACATATCAGAATAACTTAGGGAAAAATCACAATAATAGGCAGTGATATTCGTTCTTTAATATTTGTTAGTACTTACACTATTGATGGGCTCAGCGCAGTGACGGACCACAGTCTTCAGGAAGCTCAGGTTTGCTTTTACCCACTGCTCTCTCTCTCTGCAAGTTCTGGAGCGCCTTCACCACTTTTGTATTTGTCGAGGCGGGTATAGGTGTCTCACAGGGACTTGAACCAACCTTGAAGGTGCTCAACAGTCTTTCCCATGGCCGTGACTTGATCCTCCTAGAGTTTTGCCTGCTTTTCCACCCTGCAGTAGTCAGTCTTCTTGATGTCCCACAGAATGGCATTCTCATGAATGAAATCACACGAGCTGCTCCTTGTTGATATCAATACAAAACTGTGTCTTCTTGGCACTCTTCTTCCTGCAAAAGGTTGGCTGCGGAGCTGGAGGCCACAGACGTGGCTACTGATGCCACTGACGAAGCTCGACACGTGTTGAAATCTGCATCATCTGTATCAGGATGATATGAGCAGGAGGGTGGGGGTGTTGCTGGATTCTCCATATGTTCAGATATATGCCCATGACCACGGCCACGCCCATGACCACAAGGCTTCTTGGCATGCTTTTTAGACGTTTCCTTTGGCATGATGACCATGATGTTGATACGATGATATTGACACTGCGATGTCTAATGTGGTGAGCTGGGTAGGTGAAGAGTGGCAGCCTTTTTACAGACAAGTGATCGTCAATGACATGCTGCCACATGCTTTATACTATCGTTGTGTATATGTTGTAAACGCTGGCAACGTACGTTGGTATAAGTTATCTGTAAGTTGCTGAAACATTCTATATAAGTGCCAAATACGTTATTTGTATGTTCAACTCATTATGAATACGCTGTGTATAGGCCCTAAAATTGAAAAAAAAAATAAATCATAGGTTCGCATACGCTTGCTAAATCGTCAATGTGTGACAGGGCCTTGAAAAAAGTCAAAAGTTCAACGTATGCTAGCGTTTCAGAGTAATTTGGATGCGTTGGTATATGTTGGCTAAATCGTCAAGGTGTGACAGGGGTATTACCTTGTCACCTTTTAATATTATTTTCACTTTTCATGAAAGGAAAAAATATACTCTCTAAACAACTCCATCTCACAAATAAATTATTTCATTCATGTTTGAAGGTGTAAACGAATTAGCATTCTTTTAAGAACTTCCTTTCAGTTTTACAACACAAGGTTCTTGCTGAGAAAGAGATCTCATATTCACAATTGAATTAAGATCTCTTTGTGAAGCACTGGGGTAGTTAACTAGCTTGACACTTATGTTTCTTTAATATTGATGACTGTTTAAACCATGGTGTAGAGATACGTATGTTCTGCTGAATTATTGGAGCACTAGCTGTTCTCCGGGCAAAAATTGTATACAATGAAATAATCTTATGTATCCATCTAGATGTAAATATGCATGTGAAAGGAACAACAACAACAATAACAACAACAATAACAATAACAATAACAATATAATAATAATAATAATAATATTAATAATAATAATAATAATAATAATAATAATAATAATAATAATAATGATAATAATAATAATAATAATAATAATAATAATAATAATAATAATAATAATAATAATAATAATAATAATAATAATAATAATAAATCCTAGGCATTTGTAAATTATATACTCCGGCCGACATAACAGCATTTCCTAACATTTACTCTTTGTATCTATTGCACCTTTTCCAAACAGCCATTCATTCTAGATTTATCTTGGGTGAATGTCATTTCCCATTTTTAACCAAAAGCAGGTGTCACATTTAACATCTAGTTCAGGTCATCGTAATCGCTGAACGACGAAACGTCATCTACGTAAAATAAACACGAAATATTTCTATCTTTATAAGAAATACCGAGTCCTTGGTGCTCAAGCATATCAACTTGATCAACAACAGAAAAAACGGTCGGAGACAAGTTGCAGCTTTGCTTTACGCCACGTAGAACCAAACCTCGTAGTTTCGAAAGGTCGAAAAACTACTATTTTCAACTTTAGTGTACAGACTTTTGATCACGCCCAATCCCTTACCGTGGACCCCTTTTCCCAAAACAATTTACAGATAATCTATCCCTATTTGCTATGTCAAACGCTTTTGAAACATGAAGAAAAGGCACCCAAGTTTTTGCTTAATACCGCAAAACCCTTTTAGAGCGGAAAAAAAATGGTCCCCTGTCTCCGGCCTCTGATATAAGCCCTACCGAGGATTTCGAGTTCCTCAACATAAATCATAAACTGTTTCGCCATTAAGCAGGGAAAAAAGCTTGTACACATTGGAAGTCACCGTAATCCCATACTTCCTGAGAATCATGTCTGTGCAGTGGTTTCACCATTCTTTGAAACCATTCCTCGGGAAAACGTTTCGTTAATTTACAATGTTTACCAAATATTTAATTATTGCATGACCTCCCTACTACAAAACCCATTGGGGATATTATCAATCACACATGTTTCACTGGCCGGTCTTAAGTCTTTTAATAGACTTTATCCACATTCCATTTGGTGTAAAGCATGAACAGTGCATTGTGATTCTGAATATGGATCGGTTGCTTTGATATTGACCCCTGAAACGTTACGTCCCACTATCTGTGGCAAGGTAAGAGTGCGATCTTTAGTTTCGCAGAGGTATGGGCTCTTTCACTTACTTTAGCCGTCCCGAACGTGGGCTTGACTGAAAGTACTCTTTTCTTGTGAGTACTTTCTATTTTCAAAGTTTTCATATATGCCCCACCCCACCCCCACCTCCCCAAACTTGGGCCTTAATAGAAAAAAACTATCACCGATATGATTACCAGACACAAGCTAAACTATATCATTAACAGGCAGAAGACATGCTTGCAACAATTATTGTTGGCTTCAAAGACAATGTGTCTCGCCCATATTTTGGTTCGAATTTTGACGAACATATTCAAGGTTTAATACGGCACTAAGAAATTCGTTCGACCAAAAATTGGGTATATAACACATATCAACACAAGCGGGCCGTTTGAAAAATCTATCATCAGCTGGCCTTGACACTTTCAACCAAACAGTAAGTTCCATCCTGTTACATGGGTACCCAGACCCGTTCGTATGCAATTTCAAACCTATTGGCCAAGAGGCTCTACAAAGGAAAATGTTAAGATTTCTAATATAATGATAATAATAATAATAATTATAATGATAATAATAATAATAATAGTAGTAGTAGTAGTAGCAGCAGCAGTAGTAGTAGTAGTAGTAGTAGTAGTAGTAGTAGTAGTAGTAGTAGTAGTAGTAGTAGTAGTAGTAGTAGTAAATTAAGATTCATCAAAAATGAGTGTCGCATGACCACTTGAGGGAATTTAATAGAGACTCACCCATGGCCTATCTCCATCAAATTTGAATTGAGCTGACAGTTTTTGAGAAGTCAGAATAGGTAGATAGCCACCTAGGGTACACCCCCAGCAAGTTTGATGTGAATCCGGTCAGAGGTTTGAAATAGTCAAAAATGCGAATTTGCATTGCAATCCCCATCGACTCACATGGTAATCAATAGGGATGCATGCGTTCGTCAGCAGTACACGAATTAGAAAATTATTTAAAAATCAGGAATCCAGAGTATCATCACCCAGTAAACAAGTTTGTTTATCCCTCCCACAAGCTATGCCTCCACCAAGTTTCAAAACAATCGGAGTGATGAATTTGGAAAAGACAAAAATAGCAAAGTCACACACAAATTTGTAAACAAAAAAAATAGAAAAAAGAATCGCAGCGCCACATGTCGCACAAGTAATGTCTGGGGGTCACCTGAAGCGTACCTAACCGATTGGAATGGCGATTTTGGAGAAGAAAATAGTTTTAAGGTTTTACCAAAAAACTAACAAAACGTTAATAAAAAATTCGAATAGTCACTGGAGTGTGATCATTTGAACAACTTTGGAAGAGATCCACCAAAAGGTACATTCCCATCAAGTTTGACGTGAATGTGGCTGACGGTTTGACGATGGGGACGGACAACGGGATGCCTAATCAAGACATAACATCAGCTGACTGACGAGTCACCCGAGGTAGCATTCGGCCAGGAAGATAACCATTCAGATGACGGCATTGTCGCTATCATGGCGGCCACACCATACAACAGTGACATCAAATAAAGTAACTTGAGAAATGCAAATGTATAAATTAAGTTAGAGAATTAAAGGCATGTCAAGTCACACAAACTTACATTGTGCCACCATGATAGGGGTATGATGATGTCATTATCGAGCAATCTATGAATGTACACACGCGCAACAATCAATCTGTGATCGAACATAATTCTTCATATAAAAATAAGCATAATCCTCCATACCTGTCTGACCGTAATTATGTAATTTATTACGCGCTTGAACACACACACACATACATACATATATACATATATATATATATATATATATATATATATATATATATATATATATATATATATATATATATATATATATATATATATGTGTGTGTGTGTGTGTGTGTGTGTGTGTGCGTGGCGTGTAGCTTTTTACACAACCATGCACAATGGAATGGATATATGTCCAGTTTGCCTCGTATTATGATCATGACGGTCTTGATCTGATTGACATTAAATCCTTTAAAGATTGTTAGGGAGTTTTTGTCGAATTTCATAGAACTTGAATTCTTAATTTGAAACATATCTTGAATTTGTAGCAAAGTACGACTTTTCAAAAGTGATGGGTCCGTATGAGCATTATTGTTACATGGTACAGTTCAAACAGCCTTTTCGTAATTTGTTTAATTTTGCGCATCTCTAAACCTTACCCATAGTTCCATAATTAAGATGCGACAGTATTTATGAGTTGCATAACTATGTTTTTTAGTCATACATAAGGAGTATATGTTGCAGTTTTGTTAAAATTCTTAAATGTTTAGATATTTTACGCCAGATTATATACATATGATATATATATACATGTATATATATGTACTTCACCTGGACAAGTGGCTAGTCATTATTGTCATCAGCTCAGACCAGTCTTCTAAAATTATTAGGTTCTTGATATTGAATCTTTATGACATAATATGATTGCGTTTGTTACTCATTGTTACCCATCATTTTTTATGGAACCAAGGAAAATGACTTTCACCCCGATCCAGATGACTGCATGCCACAGCAAACAAACTATTGTGAAATGCGAACAAATGATCCTGTTTGTGCCAAACAATCCACCAGCCCTTGACATACCGGGCAACGATGTTCACAGGTTTGGAAAAGCTTAAGACAACACATATTATAATGACAATGATATTAGTCAGTGTGGAATAGTTAATTGTGCGTATAACAGCATTCGTGGTAGTGTGTCTCGGGACAGGTATTGGCATATGTGTAGCAAGTGCCCAAGAGCGAAGGCATGTTTGATGTGCCACCAAGCAGGAACACATCAAAGACACTCTCACCATTTGAAACTGATAAAAGAGAGCCTGCATTTAATTTTAACTCGGTTGAAGTTGTTTGGCTATATGGTTTAAGATTTTGGCGAAAGTAGACAACCATACATGGGAATCCAAAGTATATCGGATAGTATGACAAGCAATATATATAGCAGTCGATAATCAGCTCATTGCAAGCCATTTCGGCTTCCGAAATGTTGTAGGACTGATAAACTCTCTCTCTGTCTCTCTCTCTCTCTCTCTCTCTCTCTCTCTCTGTCTCTCTCTCTCTCTCTCTCTCTCTCTCTATCTATCTCTCTCTATCTCTCTCTGTACTTTAGTACGAATAAAGATAAAACAACAACAACAATAATAATAATAATAATAATAATAATAATAATAATAATAATAATAATAATAAAACAAAAAATATTAAAGACCTCCTGGTGAAACATCTTGACGGTGGATCACTACTGAATTATATGCTGGAAACTGGGCCCTGAGGGAGAACAGTGCCTTGGTACTAATCAGGCTACCTAATATAAATAAGGACAAATAAAATATATAAATAAAATAAAAGAATTGAATAAGTACAAAGAATGATAATGCATTGTTTTTGCAGTGATCGGACTAAAAGCATGTAGGCCTATGTGAGAATATGGAATATCAAACCCCACAGATTTCATGTGTTTAATATGCAATTGGTATAAGGTAGTCAAAATCTTCAGGGGCGGATCTAGGTTTTCATTGGGCGGGGGTCAATGAGTTGCAGCACTGAGCACCAAAGGCGCTCAGCACTGCTAGGGGATCCGGGGGCATGCTCCCCCGGGAAAAATTTTAAATTGGTGCATTATGGGCGAATTTAGGCACATATGAATCAATTTGAATTGACAAGTTCTCATGATTTTTTTGACATAAAACATGATTACTAGGCAGCTGGGGGGGGGGGGTAAACCCCCTAAGCCCCCCCCCTTAAATCCGCTATTGATCTTATTAGTCCAGTTCAGTTAAGTCTAAATACTCTTGAATCAGCCTTGGCACCCCAAGTGCTGGGACGTATGCTGATACAGGGTATCTTGGCTTCATACACTTGCGTATAGTATTACGACATAGTTGTTGCAGAGACCATGGGGTGTTGGAGTACTTCACGACCCAATCTGTCAATTCGCTTCCAAGGCGGGAATATCTTGCGGAAGCAAAACACTTTTGGACATTCCGTAGCAAATTTATATCCAGGCCGGCGACTATTAACATTTCGTAAATATCTGTTTTCCTAAAATCGTCATTGTCTGCATCACAGCACAATTCAAGAGCAGCGTGAGCAACAGTTTGACAGTCATTCTGATGCATGTATGGAATATTTACGTCACAGTTTGCCTTGAGAAGTAGTTTTGCAAGTGCCACACAACCGTTGCATATAGCCCGTATTACGGGCGTCTCATTGCAGGCAGACCTGCCGTCTGGATTTGCACCGTGTTCTAAAAGTAGTTCGGCGAGCTCCAAATTTTCCGGCCAGTAATCAAATTCTGACTCCGCCAGTAAATGCAGCGGTGTCAGCTCTTCAAAGTCGTCAAAGCTTGGAGAATTCACACAGTATTCTATGCAGAGAAACCTCTTTGCTATTGAAATATTCCCTTCGATCACGGCTAAGCACATCGGGTTCCCAATCTTGCACTCTTTATCTAAACGTAACTGTGAAAGTCTACTATTATAACACTTGACCAGAACGTTTGCGAGTCGATTCTTTTCCTGATAATACAAGGGGCTTTGGTCTATACAGTTCATGGTGTCAAAAAGAAGAGAGCTGTATTTTGAATCGGTAGCAGATTTCAGCAACAATTTGATAATTTCGCCCTTTACATTTCCATGTATTGGTTCCTCTACCAATTTCTCCAGACATGTGCACCCGACATCATCAGTAAGTGTCGGATCTACACCTAGATCTAGAAGTTTATGAAACAGATCGATTTGTATCACGCGTCTTGAATCTCCCCGTTGACATAAGTTGTCAATGATGTAGAAAAGCAAAGTTCTGTCAGCATCGTCAACAGTATCAATTTTAAGTCCAAGGATATATAGTTCCAAGACCCGTTCAACATTTGATTCTAGCACACACAGTTTTGCCGCTTCCATGAGCTCTGCTTGCACAATAGGATGGCACAAAGGCAAGTCTCCTTTAAGTAGTCCCATAAGACCTTCCTTCTTTTCCATACAGGCAGCCAGACAGAACGGCGAAATTAAGGTCCCAGTATCTGGATCTTCACATGTTTCAAATGGATCAACATATTTCAGCAGCCGGGTCACAGCAACAGGTCGGTGGGTTCTGATTGCGCTAAACAACAATTTTTCCAGTCGATCTGATGACCCCCAAGCAGAAAAATCAATCAACCCTGCCTCTGATTGAATCAGCATCAAAACGGCGTCATATTTACCGTGCGTGTATGCTCTATCTGCTATCTTGAGAAGCACACACTGGTTGTTGACACTGTCTGTATTCACATACTGTAGCAACATCTCAACATAAATCTCCTGTTCTTGTTGCAAAGCAACCCACAGGCAAGAGACTGGATGATCACTATATCTGTGGTGAACCTTAAACATTGGATCAGCTCCGAGTTGTAATAATGATTTGGTGGTTTGTTCGTCGTTTAAAATGACAGCCTCTTGCAAAAGCATTGCCTTACAAGTTTGTTGAGCGCGCCGCTTCTCATCTGTTATATCACAAATCATGCACGCGAGACGCTCCGTCTGCAAGAGTTGTATCACCAACATTGTATGTTCTACATCGTACAGTTGTAGCAATGTTTCTTCCCAGTCTTCCATACACCATACTAGGCAGGCGCCGCGATGTATCAGGTCTTCAACAAATATTGAGTGTCGCCTCTCCTTTATTGCTTGGAGAAGGTCAAAATCCAAAACAACATTTCGCATACCCATCAATGAAGAGCAGTACAAACAGATTTATGTTTGAAGGAATCTTTCTACAGGGAGACCAGGCACCATATCTGTAACACCAAAGTAGTGCAACTTTGCAGGGATTTTTATCAACACCATGGAACATTTATGAATCATTACAATACACCTTATTTTGACCCAACATACTCTTCAGTTTATAAATGCACAATTTTGCGTAGAGTAAAATTTTATAACCTAGCAATCATTGTGGTCAAATGTACTTTATGCTGCAAGGTGACTGCATGTCCTCCCATATTGATTTTTAAGACAAATGCGCATCAAATAAAAGCAGTAAAATCAGTAACTTCAAAAGCAATTTTATCCCAGTGGACCATACGCCGACGGATGGACATACAACGTTTTCCTACAAAAATACAAATACCAGAAAAGGACGCGTTTCATAAGTGTTGTCTGTCCGTTGTGTCGTCAAGAATGGTATAGGTGTTCAGTTACAGCCTTCTTGGCAACACCATTTGTGCCTAAAGTATTCTCAGGATAATTGTTGGCTCAGTCCTAAGGACGGTAAGAATTAAAACAAAGTGTTTAAATAACGCGCAAGATTACCTGCTGTTCAAAGGTTCAGCAAACAGACAAGTAAATAATGTATAAAAAGACGGTCAAAGTGTTTGTGATACCATATAACTGAATTAAGTGTACTTTCATCGATTGAAATTTTATTTATAATGTACAATGTGCATTCTCAACATGAATTTTAAATTAAACTTCAGGCATTTTACATCTTATACTTGGGGTATCAGCTACAAACAACAATTACTACTACCTACTTGACACATGTCAAGCATTCACGTCCAACCAATGAAAGTACATTTCCATTCTACACTATACTGGTTCTGTTTCTTAAAACAATCAAGATTTGAACAGTGGACTAACAAGTTAGCATATGGTATGGGTCCAACCAATTGAATCCCTGTCACCTGACACAATCAATATCTAAACTGTATATCAATGAGTTGTCGTGTAATACTAACATTTTCGCGCTTGCCTCTTACAAAAATAAAATGTGTAGAAAAACACGCTAAGGGGGCCACCATTAGATATCTATTGGGGGGCCTGGAGTTTTTTTTTTTTTTGAAATAAATATTTTTGTGCAGACAATGGGTGAAATAAATAAAATATCAGAGCACAGAGTGAAAATAAAGATTGTGTCAATGAATGAGGGTAAAATAAATAAATTACAGCTAGTCAAAATAAGTACTAATAATCACTTAAACTTAAAAACTTTTTTACTGAAACTTTCAAAAAAAATTCCCCTCGCTTCGCTCGGGTATTTCATGACCCTAACAGAAGCATATTCAGATGAACAACTCTTGAACATGACAGATGTTGAGATCAAACAGGCGGAAGATAAACTGTTGCAAGAAGCAGCAATCCAATGTGCAAAAGATGTAGCTGCTCGATATGAGGGTACAAATTGTATGGGAACCAGGACCCATGCTCATGTAGCTGACCCCAATGACAAGTACCATCACTTCTTCCATGATGAAGAGGAGATGCTCAATTGGCATCTTCCCTTAGCTCGCCAAAAGCCATCCATATCTGGCTCAAACTACTGTGAATTCTTGGATAAGACATTTGCCACACACTACATAAAGTATGACAATGGTGTTGAAGGAATCAGAGTGAAAGGAGATTTTAGGTGCCCGGCTGTTATCCAGAGGGTTCCTCCCCCAGTACCAAACATAGTCCTTGCAAAGGAAGATGGATCATGGCGCTACCACACTCCAGATACATTGCTGGAGAGCTATTGGGATGTGCAGGGCAGAGAAGTTGATGACTTCTGTCCAAGAGCACAGCTAAATGCCCTTATTAAAGCCTGTGGTACCGTGCACCTGGCCCTGGAAAGGGAAGGAAACAACACCATGCTTTTTGATGCTGATGAGACCTGGGCCGAAATATCAAGCAAATTAGATGCATTTGTAAGTGAAATTTGTAGTAAAGAGCTGGAAGGAGTTGCTGTTAAATATGCAGAAGAAATGTATCTCAGGGAGGGGAAAAGAGTCATCAGTAGGAAGGAAAAGATCAAAGTGACAGATCAAGGGTTGATGGCAATTAAAACTGGTCCACTGAGAGTTAAAATTCAAAAGACACAAAAGTAGCTTAGGGGAAAGTTTCCTATAGTTAGGAACCTAAGAGACCTAAAGATAGAAAACTCTCTCAACTATTTACCAAAATACTTCGTGTCTAGACCAGCCAGTATTGGAAATCACAGTTTGATATTAAGTTTGACAAAGACTGCATTGGTTAGACTAGATCAGCAGGCAGAATGCTGCAGGTGCTAGAAATTGTTTTTAATGTACAAAATAATCTGTTTGTATCCGTAGATATTGAATAAGTAAAGTTCCATACATGCACATCTTGGCATTATCCAAACATTATACATATACATTAGACACCTAGCTTCATTTAATAAAGCTGTACACCGTGGTGTGAAAAAATGTCCCAAATAGTTGGGTGGCCCAGCGACCTTAGCAAAGAGATCAAGGTCGTCTTTGTACTGTGTAAGTCCAGCCCTCATGTCCAGAAGTGTCCCTATCTGGTTTCAAACCAAGTGCCCACATGATTCCAGAGATTTTTTTTTTATTTTGAAAAAAAAAACTTTTGGAGAAGTCGAAAATGTGAATTACCGTTGCAATTCCACAGAATTACACAGTAAGCAACAAGAGCATTTCCAGCAAGTTTCCGCACAAAATGTGCACGACTGGAGAAATGAAAAATTGCGAATCACAGAAAAACCCATTACAATACATACAATTTGCAGCGTCCCCCGTTGCACAAATTAGGGTCACGAGGTCTCTAGAAGTGTTCGTATGCTATGTCAAAGAAATTGGCACGGCGGTTTTGGAGAAGAATATTTTAAAGAATTTGTCAGAAATGTGAACGCAAAAACTGAGTATATGACTAAACAATTTTTTTTTTGAAATCCAAAAACTTTTGGAACGCAATCATTTGTACAGACTTGGCAGAAATGCACCCAAGGTACATCAATACAAAGTTTCACGATGAACTTCTCTGCGGTTTTAGAGAAGTTGAAAATGTGAATTACCATTTACATTCCCCGCTGACTTGCAGAGTATTCGATAGGGTAGTATATATCATGCGACAAGTGCCACGAAAATGAAAATCAAAATTGCGTTAAAAGCAGGGATCCACACAAAGTAACCAACTTTGTTTCTCCTTTCCACAAGGAACATATCCATCAAGTTTCAGCATAATCTGCATTACTGTTTTGAAGAAGTCAAGAACAGCAGAAATACAAAAACTAGAAAAGAAGATTTGCTTCAAAGCAAATCTGTCTGTGTGCGCTGAAAAGTAAATATTAAATGCTGCAACTTTTATCCTTTGGTACTTCACATTACATTACGCTTATGGCTGGATGCAAATTTTAAAGTCTAAATGACCTTGACCTTTGACCTTTACAAGTCACATGTAAATTGCACAGTGTTACAATACCCACAATTTAAGCCGAACATGAACCAAATCGCATGAAAATTGACCAAGTTATGGCAAGATGACACTTTCAAAGGGCCAAATGACCTTGACATTTGACCTCTAGAGGTCACATGTAAGTTTCAAAAATGTGCAGTGTTACAATAGCTACAATCTGAGCCCAACATGATCAAAATTACTGATACTGATATTACTCCAAATATCCCTTCTTCATAGCATCTGTAGAGAAAGTTATTATTATTATTATTATTATCATCATCATCATCATCATCATCATCATCATCATCATCATCATCATCATCATCATCATCATTATTATTATTATTATTATTATTATTATTCCAATTCGGGTACTTGCCGGTAAATGCACCTTTCCTTTTGATTGAACAGCCTCCAGTTTAAGAAACATTCTTCAAAGATTCTATCAATTAAAGATTCTTAGTTGGCGTCTGGTAGCAAGTTATGATACCCGTATCAATTAACTTATTAATTCAGCCAGGGGTGTTCGGACCTGCAAAGGTACAGGTCTTCTTCCTTTTGTACATTTAGTGCCAGCTGTGAATACTCATACGTATTGTGCCACATGATTATTGTGTTCATGCCTCAACTTCCAATAAAAACGAACTCAACTACTGCTTGGACGTTCACCATTGGATATTCACAATGAAGGTGCACTCAGCATATACTGAACAATCTTCCAAAAACACCGCATATGCAACGATACCATGAGATAACTCGATCAATTGAAAAATATAGAGTGGTTTCTTGATTCCATAAACACACACACACACACACACACACACATGGCTAAGACCTTGCTTCTAAGTTATAACCTGTTTGCAGAAAGTATCGATACTTGCCGGGATTGACACATTGAAAGTACAAGGATAACTAGAAAAGAATATTTGCTTCAAAGCAAATCTGTCTGTGTGCCTTCAAAAGTTGTAAATATTAAATGGTACAACTTTTGTCCTTTGGTACTTCATATTAAGATTATGACAGGATGAAAATTTCAAAGTCCAAATGACCTTGACCTTTGACCTTTACAGGTCACATGTAAATTACAAAATGTACAGTGTTACAATACCCACAATTTATGTCCAACATGATTATAATTGGATGGAAATTGGCCGAGTTATGGCTGGGCGAAGCTTTCAAAGGTCCAAATGACATTGACCTTTGACATTTAGGGGTCACATGTGAAATGTGCAGTGTTACAATAGCTCCAATTTGAGCCCAACATGATTAAAATTGAATAAAAATTGACCAAGTTATGGCTAGAAGAAAGCCACCGTCGAAAGTGGCCTTTGACCTTGAGATGACTTCTACCTGAAGTGGACCTTGACCTTTCAAATGACATTTTGACTTAAAATTGGCCTTTGACCTTGACATTTGAGATGATATTTACCTTGCTATGATCGAACTCCTATATACTCGGTACCACATCTACTAGAGTATTAAGATATTGAAGATTTAAAACTTTAATTAGCTCTTTTTTTGCATAATTTTGAAAAAGCATGACCTCTCATTATAAAACGGCCAGACTTCATATATAGAAGTATAATTGTGCCATGTTTGGAGTTTCTACATGTACTACTTTTCAAATGAAATGTCGGACAAATTTGCCTGGAAAGCAAGAAAGAAAGAAAGAAAGAATTCTTAGAAAAACAATATGTCTGTGTTGGCACACAGATATAAAAAGCACGAAACAAAACAAGCAAAAGCAAACTTAAAATTATGGTGGCACAAAAGTGCCAACTACAATATTTTTCTCTCTCCATAAAAATGCGAAGGCGAAAACAAGAAAATAAGCAAAACAGAACAGCGAAAACAAGAAAACACGAAGGCGAAAACATTAAAATTTAAAAAGCACGAAGGCGAAAATGCGAAAACACAACCGCGAAAACACGACAGAAAATATGACGTGATTTCGCACTCGCATTTTCGTGTTTTCGTGTTAGCGTTTTCTCGTTTTCATGTTTTACTGTTTTCTTCCTTGGTCGAAAACAAAAAAACGCGAAGGCGAAAACACTAAAATATAAAACACGAAGGCGAAAATGCGAAAACACAACCGCCAAAATACGACAGAAATTATGTCGTGTTTTCGCACTCGCATTTTCGTGTTTTCGCATTAGCGTTTTTTAATTTGTTTTCTTGTTTCGCAATATTGTGCTTTCGCTTGTTTCACTTCCGTTTAACACCTTCCCGTATGTTAGCTAACGGAATTAATCTACTGAATATTTTAACTTTTTTTGGTTTATACTTACATTTTACAAATGAATTCAAAGGAAATGTGTGGACGCACCATGAAATAACCCCGCTTGATTGGTGCCCCTGTTGTAACGGTGTAGTTTTCCAAATTCATTGTTCTTGTTGTTATTATTATATCTCGTTGTTGTTGTTGTTGTTGTTGTTGTTATTATTATTATTATTATTATTATTATTATTATTATTATTATTATTATCTTTATTACTATTATTATTATTACTATATCTTGCACTGCTTAGCGGACGGTCATGATACCAAGATCGAGCGAACAGGTAAAACTGGTTTTCGAAAGCACATTTTAATACATGTTGCGTTAATGATAATATTTACGGTAAATATTAGACTTTGATCCTTGAACTAAACTCTGTACACAAGCTAACAAGCATATAAGTAAACAAACAAATAAACTTAAAGCCAGTCGTGTCTGAGGAAATTGATGCTGATTCATGGAAATCCTGGTGACAAAATTATCAGCGCCAAGGACCAAGAGGACAAGTCCTTCACAGGTAGTGTTCGTGTGGACAAATAATCTTTCGGTGAAAAAATGGGTCTTTAATACAGTGCTTTGACATAAAAGTTATATCCCCCCCCCCCCAACATGTCATGTCATACGAAAAAACAAAAACAAAAACAAAAAACAAAAAACAAAAAACAAAAAAACAAAAAAACAAAAACAAAAAAAACAAAAAAAACAAAAAACAAACCCCTAAGGCATTCACTATTTGTTGCTGGAACAAGGTATGCATGATGCACCGAAACGTGTCCACAAATTTTACTGGCATAAGTCCCAGAACTCCGGTTCGGTGTTTGATCACTAAAAAAGATTGCTATATAATAGTTTTCAATGTAATACATAATTGAGCTCTTTATGGCAGATTTTTTTATTTTCTACACGATAAAAAGTCCACCAAGCATGTTTTGAGCTATATTTCTGCATATGATTAAAGTGCATGCTCTTATATGCATCAATCATCGGGCAAAATATTAAATCAATTATTGGTATCACATCAACGAAGTTTGTAAAGCATTTACGATTTATACATGTTTAAGGAATTTAAGTAACGGAATTAAGCATAATTGAGGTGGCTGTGCATGATAAAACTTGCTTCCATATCGGACATCGCTTTTTAAATTCTACAAGATGAAGCATTTTACTGACCAACTGAGTATCTTTTATCTGATTTTGCTTTATCGGAATTTTTTTTTGGGGGGGGGGGGTTTAAACCCTAGCATGGAGACCACAATATTAAAAAAATATGTCACTCCAAAGAATGCACATGGATCTACAAGGAAACCCACCCACATTCAAATGCCAAACTACAGCTTACACAAAGTGTGCTGCCCAGAATCTTGTCAGAAAAAGTACAATACATCATAAAAAGTTACGATATCACGTTTGTTTCAACAGGTAAATATAAATTTCTACCAGCTGTGACTCATGTCTTTTCTTTTTCGTAGTCTGTCTGCAAAGTGGCTCTGCACACTGCTTTTTGCTTGGTCGATCGGTCATGTATAGTGTGTGTGTGTGTGTGTGTGTGTGTGTGTGTGTGTGTGTGTGTGTGTGTGTGTGTGTGTGTGTGTGTGTGTGTGTGTGTGTGTGTGTGTGTGTGTGTGAGCGATCTGTCGCGTTATCGCTGCAACCCAATCACGAAGTTTCGGTTTTGTGTCGCGATCAGTTTATTGCAGATCTTCATTTGTAAAGTAACACTGGTTACATATCTCTACAGAATAAAATTATACATTAGGCCCACTTATATAAATAGCAAAACCCGGGAAAGCATGACAGTGTGTATGGTCCCCTTTATCACGCGAAAGACCAAAATTTGCAGAAGAACCAGTGAAATAGGCTTGGCATATAATTAACACTCCTGACAACCTTACATACCAGCACTCAAGCCAAAGCCACGAAGACTGAACTCTGCCTTAATTGCCCCATCCCTTTTCCAATTCCGTTTTGAGGGAATTGGAAACTTTCTTGTCTGCAAAACAGACTTACTTTGCGTTATTGTTAAATGGAGATTGAAGTGCGTGTCGCACTGTCAGATCAAAAATGTAAGCAAACACAGTTCGCCTTGGCTGGCAAGAAACAATTACCCATGCGTCCAAACTGTAACATCATCACCTCGGTCATGGTGTACTATTAACCTCTGTGTCTAATCTAGGAAACGGATAGACTTATTTATTCATATGTGATAATGCACATAACTACCTCCATTGAACCATTCTTTTTAAGAATGGGGATTTGGTCGAGTGGATATGTGCGTTTCCCATTTCAGCTAGGTGACTGGTGCCAAAGGTTGCAGGTTCGAGTCCCGCTCGTTCCGAACATAAAATACAGTATTATCACTGATACAACGTTGAAACTAATGGATTTCCAACACATATAAGGCGTTCTGTGTGTGTGTGTTTTTTTTTTTTCACTTTTTGAAATTCTAGTATATGCTGGGATTGATGTTTGTTTATCATTAACAGGACACTTGTCTCAGTCGTCGCCTCGTCATGATCATGATCTATGAAGACCGCCCATCTGGACCCCTCATCTGGTATAGTGTATGCAGCATGGAACGTGCATACAAAATGACATCTCTCTTTCTCTCCGTCTGTTTTTGATATGGTTTATTTCTCTAAAGGAGGCGGGGGATAAAAAGAGGATTTAAAAAGAAGTCGGAGGCTAATTAAAGTGTGTGTGTCAACACACACTTTTTTGTTTTTCCTGAAATTCTTTCTTTCTTTCTTTCTTTCTTTTCTTCTTTCTTCTTTCTTCTTTACCAGCAAATTTGTCAGACACTTTTCTCAAATACTATTATACATAAAAACTCCAAACTTGGCATGATTGTATCTCCATACAAGGAGTTTGACCGTTTTATACAAAGGAATGCAGATGTTTAAAATTATGCAAATTAGGGGCATTTGAAATTTTAAATCTTATATATCTTCAAAAGTATAATAGATAGAGATGTGATTGCAACTTCTACTGAGGGTTTATTGACCATTGCGCATCTAATAAATTTAAAACAAACGTTGTAGCAATTTAAATTATGCTAATTAACAGCATTTGAAATTTTTAAACTTGAATATCTTCAAAATTACTATAGATAGAGATGTCATTCCAACTTCTACTAAGGGGTTGTTGACCATTGCGCATGTAATGAATCTGAAACAAAAGTTGTAGCAATTTAAATTATGCTAATTAGCAGTGTTCGAAATTTTCAATCTTGAATATCTTCAACACTATAATAGATAGAGATCTCATTCCAACTTCTACCAGGGGGTTGTTGACCATTGCGCACCTAACGAATTTAAAATAAAAGTTATAGCAATTTAAATTATGCTAATTAGCAGTATTCGAAATTTTCAATCTTGAAGATCTTCAAAGCTATAATAGATAGAGATGTCATTCCAACTTCTACTCCTGTGTTATGAAATAGTTGTACATTACCATACCAATATGCTTTGAAGACACACACACTGATTTGCTATGCAGCAAATCATCTTTCCTAGTTCAAATTCTTCTCTTTGTTTACATAGAAAGTAACAAACACGTCTGACTGTACGTGGAATAACATGAAAAAAATGGAAATATACATATTTTTAATCAAATAGAACAGGGCTGGGACTGCCATATACATGTATATAGCGACCATGGTACTCTGTCTGTCTGTCTGTCTGTCTGTCTGTCTGTCTGTCTCTCTCGCTGTCTCTCTCTGTCCAGCAATCTTACAACTTATTTTCACAAAATAAAAAATGCCAAAAGCAAGACATACTGCCGTCAGCCTCGAGCAAAGCAGCAGTTAACTTGTCATTTTCAGAGAAAGATTTGAGAGGGATGGAGAGAGTGGCATCAAACTCAAGGTCCAACCTGTCTGGAATGGCAATTATAAATTTTATAAGAATAAAGAGAAAAATCAAACCCTAGCGCCCTCTCCCCAAGTACTGTATGCTTGGTCGTCAACTTTTTTTTTTCATGCACATTGCTATCCGCTTGCTTCATTTTCTGTTTTCATCCCTGATCATGGTCTTTTTTCTTCTTCTTCTTCTTCTTCTTCTTCTTCTTCTTCTTCTTCTTCTTCTTCTTCTTCTTCTTCTTCTTCTTCTTCTTCTTCTTCTTCTTCTTCTTCTTCTTCTTCTTCTTCTTCTTCTTCTTCTTCTTCTTTTTCTTCTTCTTCTTCTTCTTCTTCTTCTTCTTCTTCTTCTTCTTCATCTTCATCTTCTTTTTTTGTTTGTTTTTTTGTTTTTTGCCGGTATGATCACAAGCATCATTAACAAAGATATGTTGCTCTTTTCGGGTAACGTGACTGATCCGCTTTCGAGTCCCCTTTGAAAGCTGTCGCCGTCGCGTGTGAAACCATAGTGACAGGCTTGCATTTATGGCTGCCCTTGATTTCGTTCGGGTAAATAGCTGCTTTTTAGGCCAATAAATACTATTGTATGTTGGAATCTATATATCAAATTTGTCCATTGACAGACCTTCGAAAAATTGCAACCAAATGTGACCACGGTTGGAGAGCGATATTGTCATTCCGGCCAACAATGTGGGCGATAAGGGCCTCAAATTTTTCAACGCAAATTTCTCAGAAATGATTTTTTGTTTATCAATCAATTTTGTAGACAGCGTTGATTAAAAGCTAATTGGTCGATCTGCTTTAAATAATGGTCTTTTGAAAGATTGATATATTATCAAGGAGCTCAATTATGTATTACATTGAAAACTATTATATAGCAATCTTTTTTAGTGATCAACCACCGAACCGGAGTTCTGGGACTTATGCCAGTGAAATTTGTGGACACGTTTCGGTGCATCATGCATACCTTGTTCCAGCAACAAATAGTGAATGCCTTAGGGGTTTTTTTTGTTTGTTTTTGTTTTTTGTTTTGTTTTTGTTTTTTTTGTTTTTGTTTTTTGTTTTTTGTTTTGTTTTTGTTTTTGTTTTTTTGTTTTTTTTGTTTTTTCGTATGACATGACATGTGGGGGGGGGATATTTTAACTTTTATGTCAAAACACTGTATTAAAGACCCATTTTTTCACCGAAAGATTATTTGTCCACAACAATACTACCTGTGAAGGACTTGTCCTCTTGGTCCTTGGCGCTGATAATTTTGTCACCAGGATTTCCATGAATCAGCATCAATTTCCTCAGACACGACTGGCTTTAAGTTTATTTGTTTGTTTACTTATATGCTTGTTGGCTTGTGTACAGAGTTTAGTTCAAGGATCAAAGTCTAATATTTACCGTAAATATTATCATTAATGCAACATGTATTAAAATGTGCTTTCGAAAACCAGTTTTACCTGTTCGCTCGATCTTGGTATCATGACCGTCCGCTAAGCAGTTCAGTTTAGTACTAGCAAGATATAGTAATAACAATAATAGTTATAATGATGATGATAATAACAATAATAATAATAATAATAATAATAACAACAACAACAACAACAACAACAACAACAACGAGATATAATAATAACAACAAGAACAATGAATTTGGAAAACTACACCGTTACAACAGGGGCACCAATCAAGCGGGGTTATTTCATGGTGCGTCCACACATTTCTTTTGAATTCATTTGTAAAATACAAGTATAAACCAAAAAAGTTAAAGTATTCAGCAGATTAATTTCGTTAGCTGACATATGGGAAGTGAAACAAGTGAAAGCAAGATATTGCCAAAATAAGAAAACAAGAAAACGCTAATGCGAAAACACGAAAATGCGAGTGCGAAAACACGACATAATTTCTGTCGTATTTTGGCGGTTGTGTTTTCGCATTTTCGTCTTCGTGTTTTATATTTTAGTGTTTCCGCCTTTGTGTTTTCTTGTTTTCGATGTTCTGTTTTCTTATTTTCTTGTTTTCACCTTCGCATTTTTATGGAGAGAAAAATATTTTAGTTGGCACTTTTGTGCCACCATATAAAATAGAAAAAAATACAGCGCCATCTCCAGAAAAATTAAAGGTGTAGGTGTCCCCAAAAAGTGCTCCTACGCAATTTTAAAGCAATTGATTAATTAATTTTGGAGAAGATATATGCCTATCTTCAATATCGAATTTACATTAATCTATAAAGATATGCAGTCCTTTTACTTGTTTAGAGCAGAAACTTTATTTAATCGTAAATAATCACAGATGCAAAATTTTGACTCTTGGAACTGTGAGTTAGATACTTCTGCTGCGCTGATCATGTTCGATAAATTTATAACTCCGATAATCTGATACGCCCATGAAGTATGGAGACAATATTTGTGAAACTTTAAAAAAAAATGGTTTTACAAGTGATATTACAAACTTCACCAATTATTTTTCGAAAAGATACTCATGAGTGTTTTGTAATTTTGTTTACGTGTTAATACAAAAGCATGTGATTTTTTATTTTCATTTTTATTTCTATTTTTTATTATTATTATTTTGGCTGCATTATGTTTTCATGGTCGATATCCCAGCACGCTGAATGTCTTTAAACATCTATTGGTTCAGAATCATTGAACTTAATCGTAACTCATTACTGTATAATTTTATCCCTGGAATATGAATTATCTTGATTCTGGCCAACTTACTTGGTTACAAGCGTTGAAAAATGTGTTTCAAATATTAAATTTTAACAATATGTGGTACAATCTTGGTTATCATTATAATAATTTCCCTTTCTACGTTGTTTTAAAACAAATGTGCAAAATATTGGTAAATCAGTGAAACAATAATCTTTCTAGTCCTTGTGTGCCAGGCAAAAATAAAAATTCTGTTAACTTTTAAAACCAAACTAAAACAGAAAATCTTTCTCCATTTTGTATCAGTGCTCATGATAATCTCAAACGTAATACCAGACATAGACCTATTAGAATATCATGCAAGCTTGAACATGTGAGACATCAGGAGACCTGGAAGACACATTTAATATTTTAGCTGAAGTCGAGAAATTCAGAGTACAACGGAAAGCCGTTTTCAATAAATTGAGTGAAAGTTTCCCTTCGTTTTCTGTACTCTGTAAGTAGATCATCTGGGCCTCACAAGCAGGAGGTGTGGGGAGGAGGGAGGGGGAATCACGTTTTGACATAAAATAATTTGCCTCCGTTACATTTCACGAAAGAAATTAGTTTTATCCCTGTCACGATTGACCTGAAATAATTTTAGCTGATTCAATAATAACGTGAAATAAAACTATAGTGAATCCCCAATCCCGACGACTGAAAAAAAAAGCTTAATTTCGCGTTACAGAAATAACACTTTGCCCCCTCAAAAACTTTTGATTGGTATACCAAACACGTATTGTGGCTAACATACCAAAATTAAAGTATAATTTCTGCCAATGATTTCCACCCCACCCCCCGCCAAGGCCATGTATATTTTCTGAACAATGTAAAACAAGGTCCTTGCACCAATCAGGGACGCGCTATAGACAGGTCCCTGTACCAACTCAATGTAGTATATGAGCTTATCCTCCATCTTTCCTTCGCTCAATCTCTCTCTTTATCTCCTTCCTTTCTGAGTATTTAATTGACGGAGGCTTTTGGCATTTGAAAATAAAAAAGGTTTGCTATTCACTTGAAATAATTTGGCTTATTAACAAATTACAGAAATTAAAGGAACGGCAAACAACCATTTACGGCCAATGGAACAAAGTTAACGGTCATGAAAATTACCATTTACCCCCCCCCCCCCCCAACCGGTTTGTAAAATGTTTCGGTGATCAATTGTTTGATTGTGTTTGCGACATTGTATTAAAATTCAAAATTATAAATGCAAGCAAAATATATATCATGTAACAAAAAAGGTTGACCCCTGTTGGTACAACGCTAGTGACCCCACCAAAAATCTAGTCAGAACAAATAAATACTTACCAGAAATACCAGAGTGGACACTTATCTATAAGATTTTCCTGTCAATTTTAACCCTGGATCATACTAAATATTTTTCATGTTTTCATACTAATAAATTAATATAATTGAACTGCATCTGTGCGTACATGATCAAAATAGTTTTTCCTGCATGATTAAGATAACATCACGTAGCCAGTCAGTCATGCCTGCATAATCTCAAAGCGCTGTATCTTGACGAAATTTTTACTTTCACTGCGTGAACGTAGCTCTAGTATATAACTGTGTTTGGATTTTCCCAACACCTGGGGATTCCCCAGATAAGTCTGGTGGAACAGATATTTAACCTGCATGAAATTCAAACATTTTGATCACTCATGTGATAGACATACACGTAAACATCAGAAATGAAGATTTGCTTCGCAGCAAATTTGCCCGTGTGCTTACGAAAGATAATTTGTTGCCTCCTAGGTTAAGATTAAACTTTGAGCAGTTACGTAGCGGGAGCATGAAAGTAAAAACACTGTAGCTACATAAAGTTTTCGCATAAAAAAAATTGTAAAAATGACCAGACAGACAGAGAGAAAGAACTCTTGAAACAGAAATTTAAAAAAATGAAATGTCTGGTGCGCAAACAAACAAAACTAGATTCAAGTAGCAAGAAACTCGACATAACTCTACCACACTTCTTTATATCACAACTTTAACTTTAAAATAAATCCTTCAGGGCATGATAGTGGTCGAGATAACATTGGAATTCCTCAACTGCAGCATACAAATAATGCCTCCAATCCGCATAATATTGAACAACATGATTCCTCTACATTAAAACACAAAATGCCATGCATAGGGGTACAACCATCCTAAATTTAGAATTTCTTCTGGCTGCGTGCATTGCGGTTTCCTAGAAAACCTTCAGACAAAGATTTTTCCATTAAAGAGAGAGAGAGAGAGAGAGAGAGAGAGAGAGAGAGAGAGAAAGAAAGGGAGAAAGAAAGGAAAAGAAAGAAAGAAAGAAAGAAAGAAAGAAAGAAAGAAAGAAAGAAAGAAAGAAAGAAAGAAAGAAAGAAAGAAAAAGAAAAAAACGGGAAACGTATCTTTGTAAGACATAATGCATATTCAGCCATAACTACTTGGCAATACACAGTGTTGACCCAGCCTAGATCAGACTACTAAAAATGTCGGCTGTGAACTTAACAGCGAAATGACTCACGTCAAGACTAAAAAACCCACATTTCGCTGACAAAACAATATGTGAGGAGAGCAAACGGACCATTTTACGAAGAATCTCTTTTGTACTCAGTCTGATAAAACATGCAATGCAAGGCTTCTTTGAATATTTCTTTGCTATAAGTAATGTTGATATAAAGTATATTGGTACCATTTGTTTTATTTTTTTATTTTATTTTATTTATCTATTTTTTTTTTTTTACAAGAAAATGATTTTGGTCCCGGTGTTATATTGAACCATGGATGGACCATCTGACCTTATGATTGAACAATTTATAAAACCACCAGATTTTGAACTATTTTTAAAGCTGCTAAATATGATATTTGTATGATTTGCTCACATGTATCACACAATATGTTATACACTACACTGTAAAAGCCCCTTTATCTGTTCCGTTTCGGTTGCTATGTCCTACTTCGATCTGTTAGGTGAGAGCAATGTTCTATTATTATTCATACTTCACTACTAGTATTCACAACTCATAAGCACCGTTGAATGAGAGCATTGCACAAGGTCAAGTGACGTTCGGTCTGTCCTGCGCAACTGTCTTTCTCCTGCAACAGGGGTTAACATATTGGGCCTGGTCTTTCTCCCCAATTGCTTTCCTTTATGGAAATATGTTTAAAACAAAACAAAGCTGCTAAAATGAAATCTACCAGTGCATATGTACTGTACTATACATACCACGCGACTCTGATGTGTGTCAAAATAAGTCATTGGATCGTCATGATAAATTGTCCATCACCTTAGCCTACGTACTCGTCCATAGTAATGGGAGAAATGTTCCTGATATTCCTTCGCCACACCGTGCGCTTCTAACTGGGCCCTTGTTTCTGTCAACGTCAAGTTTACTTTCTTGTCATAAAACCCTGCATAAAGGGTTTGCTTTATTTGTCCTGAATCTATCGCAGAGGAAGCTTTATCTGACGACTTACTTTTCGCTTCCGGTTTCGCTTTATATTCAAAGAATATACAGGGACATGAACTTAAACTAGGCACACGAGCAAGACAAACATTCAGGAGAAATGGTTTGAAAGAATTTTTCTAATCATCATTAATCTTTTAACTAGACATGTGGTTAACTATGAGTCATAATAATTTTAATTTTACATAAGGTACCTGAAACTAATTTATTGATAAATATACTAAAGAAATAAAATAACGACAAATCAGATCCCTTTTAGTTAAAGTGGGTGTCAATTTTAAATTTTGAATACCTTCAAAGCTATAATAGATAGAGATGCCATTCAAACTTCTACTCCTGTGTTATGGAATAGTTGTACATTATCATACCAATATGCTTTGAAGACACACACACTGATTTGCTATGCAGCAAATCATCTTTCCTAGTTTCTTTCTTTCTTTCTTTCTTTCTTTCTTTCTTTCTTTCTTTCTTTCTTTCTTTCTTTCTTTCCTTTTCTGTCTTTACCAGCAAAAATTGTCCGACACTTTTCTCGAACACTATTATACATAGAAACTCCAAACTTGGCATGATTGTACCTCCATACAAGGAGTCTGACCGTTTAATACAAAGGAATGAAAATGTTTAAAATAATGCAAATTAGGGGCATTTGAAATTTTAAATCTTGAATATCTTCAAAAGTATAATAAATACAGATGTCATTCCAAGTTCTACGAGGGGGTTATTGACCATTGCGCATCTAATGAGTTTAAAACAAACGTTGTAGCAGTTTAAATTATGCTAATTAGCAGCATTGGAAATTTTAAAACTTGAATATCTTCAAAACTATTATAGATAGAGATGTCAGTTTAACTTCTACTAGGAGGTTGTTGACCATTGTGCATCTAATGAATCTAAAGCAAAAGTTGTAGTAATTCAAATTATGCTAGTTAGCAGCATTAAAAATATTTAACTTGAATATCTTCAAAAATATTATAGATAGAGACGTCATTTCAACTTCTACTAGGGGGTTGTTGACCATTGCGCATCTAATGAATCTAAAACAAAAGTTGTAGCAATTTAAATTATGCTAATTAGCAGTATTTGAAATTTTCAATCTTGAATTTCTTCAACACTATAATAGAGATGTCATTCCAACTTCTACTAAGGGGTTGTTGACCATTGCGCACCAAATGAATTTAAAATAAAAGTTGTAGCAATTTAAATTATGCTAACTGGCACCATTAGAAATTTTAAACTTGAATATCGTCAAACCTATTATAGATAGAGACATCATTTTAATGTCGGCTAGGGGGTCATTGACCATTGCGCATGTAATGAATCAAAAGCAAAAGTTTTAGCTGTTTAAATTATGCTAATTAGCAGTATTTTGCAATTTTAAAACTAGAATATCTTCAAAGCTATAATAGATAGAGATGCCATTTCAACTTCTACTCCTGTGTTATGGAATAGTTGTACATTGCCAAACCAATTTGCATTGAAGACACACACACTGATTTGCAATGCAGCAAATCATCTTTCCT
>OZ026619.1:58631666-58724166 GCA_964020975.1 Hermodice carunculata
GCCAAACCAATTTGCTTTGAAGACACACACACTGATTTGCAAATGCAGCAAATCTCTTTCCTAGTTGCAGAATACACTTGTTGAGTGCATGTCTAAACGTAATCCTTTTAAGGAAACTTGAAAAAAATTCATATTCCGATAAACTCTCTCTCTCTCTCTCTCTCTCTCTCTCTCTCTCTACTCTCCTCTCTCTCTCTCTCTCTCTCTCTCTCTCCTCATCTCTCTCTCTCTCTCTCTCTCTCTCTCCTCTCTCTCCTCTCTCTCTCCTCCCTCTCTCTCTCTCTCTCTCTCTCTCTCTCCTCATCTCTCTCTCTCACTCTCTCTCTCTCTCTCTCTCTCTCTCTCTCTCTCTCTCATTGTCCTGGCTAAAATTCTCTCTCTCTCTTATTGCCCCCAGCTAATATCACCAGGGATGCAGTCATCCAATATAACGATTGATCATGATGGTTTATGATATTTAATTACGCAGATTCACAAAAACAAACAAAACTGTAATCATGATTCACCGAAGAAGCAGTGAGATCACCATTCAATCAGGAAATTGATAGCCTGTTATGACAACAATGGCAATGGTTTATGGGAAAGATCTCTTGTAACAGCAAATCACGAAATAACAGTTGACAGCCCTCATGGAACTAGGAGCAATGTCTATAGTAGTTTACTTATGTCTGTGTCGGTATTGTTTTTCTTTCTTTCTTTCTCTCTCTCCCTTTTTTCCTTTCTTTCTTTAAAGGCAAGCTTGTCCGACATTTCATTTGAAAAGTATTATACGTAGACACTCCAAACTTGGCACAATTATACTTCTATAGATGAATTCTCGCCTTTTTATCAGGAGAGGTCATGCTTTTCAAAATTAAGTAAAATGAGGACTACTTAAAAATTTTAAATCTTCAGTATCTTATATACTATAGTAGATGCGGTTCCGAGTGTGTAGGAGTTCGATTATAGCAAGGCAAAGGTCATCTCAAAAGTCAAGGTCATATCAAGGTCAAAAGCCAATTTTAGGTCCAAATGTCATTTTAAAGGTCAAAGTCCACTCCAGGTAGAATTCTTCTCAAGGTCAAAGGCCACTTTCGGCGGGGGGGGGGGGCGCTTTCTTCCGCCATAACTTGGTCAACTTTTATCCAATTTTGATAATGTTGGGGTCAAATTGTCCCTATTGTGACATTGCACATTTTGAAACTTACATGTGACCCCTAATTGTCAAAAGTCAATGTCATTTGGACCTTTGATAGTTTCACCCAGCTATAACTCAACCAATTTCCATCCAATTCTAATCAGGTTGGACTTGAATCATGGGTATTATAACATTGTACATTTTGCAATTTATATGTGACCTGTAAAGGTCAAAGGTCAAGGTCATTTGGACTTTGAAATTTTCATCCTGCCATAAGCTTAATATAAAGTACCAAAGGACAAAAGCTGTCCCATTTAATATTTACAACTTTTGAAGACACACTGACAGATTTGGTTTGAAGCAAATCTTCTTTTCTAGTTACCCTTCCTATGCTTGTACTTTCAATGTGTCAATCCCGGCAAGCATCGATACTTTCTGGGAACAGGTTATAACTTTGAACCAAGGTCTTATATCATATGTGTGTGTGGAATCAAGTAACCACTCTATATTATTCAATTGATGGAGTTATCTCATGGTATCGTTGCAAATGCGGCGTTTTTGGAAGATTGTTGAGTATAAGCTGTGTGCACCTTCATTGTGAATATCCAATGGTGAACGTCCAAGCAGTAGTTGAGTTCGTTTTTATTGGAAGTTGAGGCATGAACACAATAATCATGTGGAACAATACGTATTCACAGCTAGCACTAAATGTACAATAGTAAGAGGACTTGTACCTTTGCAGGTCCGAACATCCCTGGCTTAATTAACTGGTTAATTTATATGGGTAACATAACTTGCTACCAGACGCCAGCTAAGAATAGTTAATTGAAAGAATGTTTGAAGAATGTTTCTAAAACTGGAGGCTGTTCAATCAATAGGAAAGGTGCATTTACCGGCAAGTACCCAAATTGAAATATAAATTAAAAATCAGGAATCTACAGCAGTGCCACCCGATGAACAACTTTATTTGACCCATTCATAGGGAACATATCCACCAAGATTTAGCCTAATCTGATTGAGGGTTCTGGAAGAGAAGTCAAAAATAGCGAAAACACACCAAAATCATTAAAAAATAGAACAAATTGTAGCACCACCTGGTGAACAAATTAAGAACTAGGAGTCCCTAGGAGTGTTTCAGTGTGATATCAAAGCAATTGGGTGAGCGATTTCGGAGAAAGGTTTTTAAGACTTACACCCCCCCCAAAAAAAAACATAAAAAAAAAACTAAAAAAAACAAAAAAACCCCAAAAACTAGTGGAGTATGACCATTTGCAGAGATTTGGTAGAGACCTACCCAAGGTATATTGCCACCAAGTTTGAAGTGAATCTGGCTGAGGGTTTTGGAGAAAATGTGGATAAAGATGAATGGACAGATGGACCACGGACAATTGAGCCTCCTAAAAGCTCAGCCTGACTGCAAGTTAGCTGAGCTAATGAGACTAGGTACTGTGGCTAACAGTGCTGCCACTGCCTAATTACAAAAAGTATCCAATTTAACTTTAAAAAAGTATAAATTTTCAGAAAAAAGTATATAAAAAAGTATAAATCTGAAGCAACTAACGGGTATTGCAGCAGAATTATACTGAAACAAGAGAGTTGTGTGAACAGCCCATGCTCAGCTGACCTAGAGATTCATCACACTTGTGGCTCTGTAAACTTGGGATAGGATCAAAGTCACCCATGTGCTGAGTAAGTCTGACTTACATGGAAGAACACGAACAAGTGCAACACCAAAGTCCCAGTTCAAGTACCTCTCAAGTTATAGCACTGAAGAGTAAAATAAATGTATGTTGCACTGTGACCTCAGAAATGAGATCAAGGTCACTCATGTACTGTCTAAGAGTGACCTTCATAGAGAAAATTAACATGTGCAACATCAAGGTCCTAGCTTACTCAAAATAGATCTTAAGTTATCAAGTGAAGAGTAAATTTCAAATCAGTTGTCCAGTGACCTTAGGTCACTCATGTACTCAGTGTGGCCCTCAAAGAGGGTATCCGATGACCCTGTAAAAGATGAAAGTAGAACAAATAGTTCTCAAATTATCATCTGAAGAGTTAAATAAACCTAAGTGACCCTGGGACCTTGACAATGAAGTCAAGGTCACCCATGTACTGTGTAACTCCAGCTGTCAATGCCCTCAAGTCTTCCTATGCAATTTTGAATCAATTGGCCAAGTGGCTTTGGAGAAGATTTTTTTGAGATTTGGCCAAAAAAATTAACCAAAACTCATAAAAAATCCAAAAATCACTGGAGCATGAACTTAGTAGAGTCCCACCCAGGGTACATCCCCACCGAGTTTGAAGTGAATCTGATGAGTGGTATTGGAGAAAAAGTCCCAAATGTGAATTACCATAAATTACCACTGCAATCCCCATTCACTTACATAGTAATCAATAGCACTGTATACATTAACCGACAAGTACCCGCATTGAAAAATTCAGTAAAAATTAAGGATTCATAGTGTGAAGTTCTCACATGAAGATTGTCGCTTTGAAAACTTGACAAGTTCATTAATTCCACCGTCCATATGTAATGTATCAATTACAATTCCTGTTCGTTCCCAAGGCACGATATTGCCCGGGTGACAAAACTCACAGCCTCTTTTGAATACATAATTTCAACAAGGCAGATTTGTACTACCATTACTTAATAATCTATATAAATTGCATATAAAATAGACTTTGCATGCTTCACACATGTTTGTTACGTGCATTATTTGCATATAATTTGGTAATGTTCATTGGCTGAAAGTTCCGACATGTTAACGCTGACCTTCCCCTTGGACCTTTTGATTGCTGCATTTAGGTCGTCCTATTTTCCGGTCAGTATTACTCTAGGATAGACAACACTATCATTGATCTTTCAAATGATCACACTGTGCTCTTGCCTGAGATTACATCATTATAAATAACAGCGGATTTGGCCTGATGAAACTCAAGATACACACAGATGGCCCAGTCAGTTCTAAATGTCACAATGCATAAGATTTTATGCTTGTTCTTGGACACCTCAAATCACTGTAAAAATCATTAAAAAATTGGAAACAATTTTTAAAAAACTTTACAATAGCATCACCACCTTGTGTACACCTTTGTTTGGCCCTTCTAAATGGAACATTTCCACCAAGTTCCAGGATAATCTGAGTGACAGCTTTGGAGAAGTCAAAAATAGCAAAAACACATTTTTTACATTAAAAAATATTTGAAAAATTACTGTGCCACCTGTTGAACAAATTAAGGTCTAAGGGTCCCCAGAAGTCTCCCAAAGCAATTTCGAAGCAATTTGCCAAGTGGTTTTGGAGAAGATTTTTTAAAGATTCCCCTCCCCCCCCCCCCAAAAAAAACAAACAAAAAAAGTTCATAAAAAATCAAAAAGTCAAAGGACTGTCACCATTTGTGCAAACTTGATAGGGACCCAGGTACATTTCCATCAAGTTTCAGGTAAATCTGGCCAGTGACTTTGAAGAAGAAGTCGAAAATGTGAATTGTGGACACTGACAGACGGACAATGGAAGCCTCACCACCACATAAGCTCAGCTGACTGACAAGTCAGCTGAGCTAAAAATCACCCACAGTTGCTTGTAATGAACAAGAACAGACTTCCATGCCAAGTTGTACCACTTAAAGTGCATTTTTGGCTGTATCTGATGGGAACCAGGACCTTGGCTATGCATCAGGTATCTCTGTGCCATGGTCCAGATCCTCATGATGACTGACACCAAAACATGCAAGGTTTCCTTCAACCCCAAATGGGAATATATTACCCTTTCATATCAAGAAATATCCCCTTGGCAAAATTTAAAGGGTCCCAACTTCCTGTATTTTCTTTGTTAACTTTGCAAAGGATAGCAAAAAATGGGACTCTCTTTCAGGTTGGGACCCTTTGAAAAAAATTCCTGACAGAAACACTGACATGGACCCATGGTTGTCACTCAGTGGGAAGCTGATTCATTGTTCTTGTTAACCAGACCCTCAGAAAGCCTGTGAGAATGCCTAAAACACTACCCTTAATATCTAACTGAATTCGAATCAAAAGTTCGAAATTTGTCCCCCCAAAAAAGTATAAAAAAGTATTTCAGGGGGAAAAAGTATAAACAAAGTATAAAAAAGTAAAACAGTGAAAGTAAAGCATCATACTTTAAAAAAAGTACAAAGTGGCAGCACTGGGCTAATAAATCCTTTTAATTCATAACCATGCAGAAGCAAAAATGCCCTATCAGGAGAAAGCATCGGAATAATAATAATAATAATAATAATAATAATAATAATAATAATAATAATAATAATAATAATAATAATAATAATACTAATACTAATGATGATGATGATGATGATAATAATAATAATAAAAATAATAATAACAATAGCAATAATAATAATAATAATAATAATAATAATAATAATAATAATAATAATAATAATAATAATAATAAAAACACAAGCAATAGCTTGCTAACATTCTGGCCCAGCGTAGTAAAGATGTAGAATGGAGATATATACATGAACAAATGACTTATAATAATAATAACAACAACAACAACAACAACTTTCTCTACAGATACTATGAAAATGGGATATTTGGAGTAATATCAGTATTAGTATGTACACTTACCTCTCGACTTCCATTGCCAAGACCTCTGTGTCTGGGCATGATGCCCAAAAAATCGAGTTTAGAAGCTTGCTAACTTACTTGATCCTGAACCCTGATGGTCCCGTGGCGCCATCTCTTGGTCCATGTGGAGCTGTACGTGACGTCATGTGCACATGCACCCTGCATCAACCTTCCTCTTTTGGCGATTGGTCAGTTGACATCAGGTGTGAGAGGAAGCGGTGTTGGTCAGGTGGGCTTCTCTGGTGGTCGAGAGGTAAGTGTACTTATTAATACTAATGTTACTCCCAATATCCTATATTAGTTAAATAACATTACCTCTTGACCACCATTGCCGATATACCAATATACTGGTGGTGGGATAATTGTCATGGGTACACTGACCATGGGTACACTGACCTCTACAGACCAGGGGGACCTGCAGCTTGGGGGAACCAGGAGGAGGCAACGTGAAGATGAGGCCGCCGACAGCAGAATCTGGCTTAAACTACAAAACCCTCCTTACCGACCTACATGGGACCACACTGAAACCCCTGGTGCTTGCCCTCCAACATGACAACTGTGCGCCTCGAATGTTGATATAATCAGTTTCAGCTCCATCGGCCTGGATACTAAACAGGCCCTAGTCACGAAACTGGTGGGCGCTGGGGGGCAGTATATGGTTCCATGGGCAGTGATTCCCATGTCAAACTGACAACAGCCCTTGGCGTTGGGACAACTACCTGATGCTGTCGAGATAAGGTCTTCAAGGCAGGAAGCCCTACAAGACCAACTAAGAAAGACGCTGAGCTATAGGCCTGCATCAGATTCAACCATGAGAGTGCCATAAGCTGGAACACGGTGGCAGCTCTGGTGGGATCTGGAAGGCCTAATGGACCAGTATTGGAACCTAAGCAAAGGAACCTGTTATGTGTGCAAAGCCGTACATGCCATTCTCGAGCACTATCATGCCATGCAAGTAGTGCTCGGTGAAAGTTGTGGACGATTGCCATCAGCAGGCCCATGAATGTCAACAACCACAACGTTCAGCAGGGTATGCCAGGAAGCATTGAAGGCTCACACCTTGTGAGCTCTGGCAGAGACAAGTTGTAAGGCCTCTGGTCTATCCAGCAAGGTCTCATAAGGATCGTCTGCTTAACCCATGATGAAATCGTGTTTCTGCAACCTTGCTCCTTTCGCAGGTTACTCAGTGGTAGATGGAGTCCATCCATGCAGGGGTACCAGCGAAGAACTCTCACTGGACACAGGACTCTCTCCCTGGAAGAGTCGCATCCATCACATGGAGGGCAAAACCCTTAAATGCCATAGCTGGATCTCAAGCCACTTAGTTCTTTGCAAAGAAGCCCAAGTGAGGCCTCAGGGTCACCTGGGAGTGGTCAGGTGACCATTGGAGACGGTCATGACTTAGAGCGTGGATCTCGCTTCTCCTAGCCCCTGAAGCGAGCATTAACAGAAAACAAGTCTTCCACGTCCAGTACTTGAGGGAAACCTGCCCGGGGTCCTCAAGGCACTCATAGGGCCACTTCTTCAGCATGACTAAAACCAGTGGTAGGTCCCACTTGGGCAGAACCTGTCGCGTCACTGGCCTGTGAGTGTAGAAGTATGCAATGAGCGCAGACAGATAAGGATCGCTAGCGATGGGCACGTCTAAGACGTTGGCAAGGGTTGAGGAGATAGCTGATCGAAACCCCTCTACTGTTCTTGAGCTCTTGACTAAGACTTCCCACTGATATAACAGGTAGTTGGCACTGTCCGCAATATGCAGAGCCCAAGGGTGAATTTGCCTACTGGCACACCAGTTGGAAAATTCCTTCCATCGAGCAGAGTAAACAACTACAGAAGAAAATCAAAGCCCCCCTTTGGCAATTCTGTCTAAGACGGACTCAGAGAAGCCTCTGTCCACATGTGCTGTGCTATAACCACCAAGTGTGGAGGTTGAATACTTGAGGGTTCCAATGGAACACATCCGTCCATCGCTGCACTATAAGTGTCAGCCATGCGGTAATTTAAGGAGAGGCTTGACGCTCAATTCCAACAGGTTTACCTAGCAATCCCTCCAGGGCCGCCAGGGGGAAACCAGTATCAGATTGCAATTGTGGGACCGAACCTTACCATGTTCCCTGGGAAGGATCTGCCAAGGTGGAAAGGCATAGGCCCACAGGTTCCTCCAGTCCATGGCTAGAGCATCAAGTGCTAGGGCTTAAGAGTCTGGGACAGGCCAGACGTAAACCAACAGTTTGGGATCTTGTGAGTCGCAAACAGATCCACGTGTGGAGTCCCCCAACATGCCCACATGGCCTAAATGACCCTGGGGTGGAGTGATCACTCCATCCCTACTGGCTGACCTCTCCTCGAGAGTTGATTGGCCAGGACATTTGCATATCCCAGGACCTGCCTCATGTGCATGTGGACATCGTGGTTTGATACCATTTGATGATGCGTCTGGCCAACTCTGTCAGCTTCCTGGACCGTGTCCCGCCTTGCTTGTTGAGGTAGGCTACCGTGGTCCTGTTGTCGCACATTATGAGGACATGTTTGTGTTCCACCAGGTCTCAGAAGTGGAGGAGTGTCAAGTGTATCCCCTCCAGTTCCAACCATTTTATGTGGTGAGCTGCGAATGACGCCAGCCAAGGGCCACATTGGCTCCCCATCCGGATCAAGAAGAGTCTGTGTAAATGGTGAGCTGGGCCTGAAAAGGTTCCAGTGTCTGTCCTCTCATGATGTTCTCTCTGACGGTCCACCACTGAAAGTGCGGCTGACCCTTGATGAGGATCGGCACCTGGGTGAGGTAACCCTGTTCTCTTATCCATCTGCCCCACAGCACCAGCTGCAAGGGACAATGGTGGAGATGGCCTAACGGGACCTGGGAGTCCATCGAGGATATCGAACTTAGCAGGACGATCCATTGTTCGACGAGTGGGTCTTGCCAGTCAGAAAGAGCCTGAGCACAAGTCTCAGACTCAGACTCAGATGACATTTATTTGACACATCAAAAAACAATACATACATGTGGAATACAAGCTTCAAAAATTATGATATCACAGCAGTTACCATTATTTAGTAAAATTACAACAAGCAATGTGTCAGGATGACTCCTGCTAAGGAAATAAGTTTCCCCTATCACAGCTGCCACCTTGGAGAGATATTAACTGACTAAGTAAACTCACTCAAAATTTAGTAAACACAGTAAACACAAAACATGAAACATATTCGATTTAAGAGTTACAAACATAGCAGTTGGGTATGGTACATATATTTGAGTGTAGATTCACATAGTAATTTTTAATATGTCCTTAAAACCCTGAAAGTGAATGAGTATGTAATTTATCAGTGATACAAGGGGGATGATTTTGGAGTAAAGTTGGTATGTAATACCTGATAGACTGTTTGGATATAGCTCTGGTAGGTACTGGGAAATGTGCATTATTACGACCATGGGTGAAGTAAGTATGAATAGGTGGAGGGACTTAAAACATGTTTTGAAATTTTTTTTTTTTTTTTTAAATGAAAATATTTTGGTAAGTCATCTCTTGTGTATCTGAAGTAAAATCTTAATGCCTTTAACTGTAACAAATCTTCAACTTTAAGTTATACATTATTAGCATAGTTTCAGTGGGTATAAAACTGTTGGTTCTTTTGAAAATTCCAACAAGTTTGGAAAGTTTATTACCAATCTTATTTATATGAGCATCCCAATTTAAATTTTCTTGAATTCGGAGACCAAGAAAATCAAATTCTTCTGTTCTTAAAATGGGAATGTTATTGAATTTTTAAATCTAGTGTAAAATTTATTTTTCTTTGAGGAAAGTGGAATATCATATATTTTGTTTTTGCGATATTTAGAGAAAGTTTATTTGCTGCCAGCCAATCATACACCTTGTTTAATTCACAATTTATAGAGAGATGTATTTTGGACATTTAAATTTTGGGTAGAACAGAAGCTGAAGGAACAAAGGCTCTTTACAAGAGTGGTGTCATCAGCATATAAAATGGATTCAAAAACAGATGAAGCAAGATGCATATAATTTGTATAAATTATAAAGAGGAGCGGACCAAGTATCGATCCCTGAGGGACACCAATAATAACTGTTAGATTTTTAGAAGAAAAAATCCATCATATTGAACAAATTGCGATCTATTTGCAAGGTAATTTTTAAACCAATGTAAAGCAATGCCAGAGACACCATAACATTTCAATTTTTGGCAGAGAATCTGATGGTCTAATGTATCGAACACTTTTCACAGATCAAGATAAATAGCAATGGGTAATTCGCCTTTTTCAAGAACATTGAAAATTCGATCTATAAATTCCAAAGAGGCTGTTTCAGTAGAATGTAATTTCTTAAAACCATGTTGACTGGCACAGACTGCAGTCTGTCCCACCTGTCCTCCGAAGGGCGACAGATGTAGGCTACCAGATCGAACTGGATGCCGAGAAAGACAAATATCTGCTTTGGCTGAAGACTAGACTTGCGTCGGTTCACTACTTGGCCCAAGCGTTGGCAAAGTTCCAGGATGATGTGTGTGTGTGTGTGTGACACTGCGAATCTAGGCGCCAAAGCGCCCTGAACTGGTATATTTGGCCTGCGAATGCAAACTGCAGATACTTCGGTGAAGACTCAATGATCAGCACATGGAAGATCGTGTCCTTGCGGTCCCTGGACGTCGTCCAGTCCAGGGGCCGTAAGGCTGCTGCCACCGACTGGGGTGTCTCCGTCAGAAAGGACAGGACTTCCAGATAGGTGTTCGAAGGATGGGTAGACACGGTTTAAAAAGTACTGCGCTTCGCACTAAGCCTAAGGCGGCCAAGGACAACTTCGACTGAGCAGTCGGTCAGCGCCTTGAAACATGCCTATAGTCAGGCCTACCCATGCCATGGCATCCGATTCCTCCGGCTCCACACCCAAAATAAACTCTACTAAGTACTGTCATAATTGTTGTATAGGCCTTGCACTTAAGAAACCTCTGTCCCGTAAAAATAATCCAAACAGAACACGAATTATTTTGAAAATCTCCCAGTACATTTGCCTGCTCTCCACCGTCGTTCACTTTCAACCATGGCGTGATATGTTGATTTATCACGACCTCATTCAGCCGATCACATTTGCTGGACATCGTTCGTCTGGGGGGTGCCCTTTGAGGTTTTTCACGTTCCAAAAAACTTCCAAAAACTATAATCTGCTGGATAGCCAAATGTAGGCCAAAGACACAATTATGATATTCTTTAGTCAGTGGGGTTTTTTTAATTTTTTTTTTTTTTTAATATTTTGGGCCTAGGCCTATTCGGAAGGTTGTAACTTACAGCGGTCTCCCTATCTACGCCCCCCCCCCCTCCCTTATAATTATATAGGTCCCCGCTCATCTCCAAAACGGTAATTTTGCAGTGGAGGGAGTACGCAAGCAAACGGGTATGGCATGAACAAAAGCGATGATAACGGGTAAAAATAGGCCAGTTAATCCCTTTTTTGCGTCAAATTTGGGGAATTTTCAACTTTAAACCATATTATAATAAGAATTAAGTGTGGTGTAGCATTCATTGTTGTCAATATATCACTTAGGAGGCAGTTAGACTCCGTCAGATCGCTCGCCTGAAGCGAATGTTGTCCCAAACTCCTGTCCACAAAGGTTGTCAACATATTACAGGAATACATGCTACAAATGTGGTACAGAAAAAACTGGGCTTGGATTGAAATTGGAGAAACAGGTTTTTTTTGTTTTGTTTTTTGTTTTTGTTTTTTGTTTTTTTTTTTGTTTTTTGGTTTTTTTTTTTGACGTATATGGTTAAGGATGGTAGCAAGAAGAGCAAGAAATTTTTGTCTTAAGAAGATGGGCAATTGTGTCATTTCAATATACGTGTTGCACCTATTTGGATAGTTTATTTTTTTCATCTCACACAAAAAGGCAGGGTAGATATCAATAGAAAATGCACTATAAAATAACAAATCATCATTTGTGCATTGCAACAAATATTGGAAAAATATTGTCTCTGCACCAACATGTGAATGATCTTGTGAAGTATTATTTCTTCTTAATATGGGAGTGTACACGTTTTCTCCATTTCGAGAGAAGTGAGGACTTAATTGTTCCATCTCTGTTTATTAAACCAACGCTACAATTACTGTCCCCTTTTTCAGTATAACCACTGGGTCTGTAACATTCAGAGCAGGCCATTTACTGAGTATTAGATAATGTGGTGAAAACCAAAAGGTATTTTGACAGAATTAACTGAGGATCAAGACAGTCGGGAAAAATCTTCAAAAGAGAATTTTCTGTTTTAAATTCAGATAACAGTCTAGTCATGCCACTTTAGCACAAGTGATAAGTTTTGTGTTTTAAATGATTATACCTATATGTTTTGGAAAAAATAAAGTTTGTAGTTAATGAAGAATATTTCAAAGGTTGAGAGGATTTATTTAAACCCATTAGTTCCCCTTTTATAAGCGACTGCCTGTCTCAAATCAGGAGGGAAATTTGTTTCTTCACATTTATATCGAAAGCTAAAAGTTGATCAGTTGGTAATTCTTGAATTTCTGCCTTTGCTGTGTGCTGAAAACAGCTACCTTGAAGTACTGTCCAGTATGTGAAGGCTCCTTTTGTGAACCTTCTATCTCATATTGGTAGTAATTGTAAACACTGATAGATTAACAAAAATCCTTTCCACAGTGACAACGAAGGATACTACTTTCTCGTCAAACTAAAATCAAAGTATACAGGGTGCCCAATTGTCGGACAGCTAAGCGCAAGGCTGCGTTCATTGCCAGGCTGAAACTTAAATTACATTTACTGATGTTGTATGGCACTGCCGCTGAAAAGACCAAACACTGTGGGTTGTTGGTGCATGTTCCTTGTCAAATCACACTCTTTGGATTGCGGACGCGCACACATTTTACAAGAGATGGTCGAGAAAACCCCGCCACGAGCAGAAAGATAGGTGTGCCCAAATGTCGGACATGGTAAGGTACTCGGCTCCACGTTATTTTTGTTCACCTTCTAGCTGGAAGTTAAACTCCAGTCCTTGAGGGGAGAACCTCTATATTTTAATACACATATTAGATTTAAAACTTTATTTTGCAAATTGCGTTGCACGGGTGTTGATTAATACTTGCCGACTGTAATGGGTATTTTCTATCTAAAAGCTGACATTCTGTCTGAAAATATGCAAATTTTAAAAAATGGTCAAGTTGTCTTCGATCCCACATCAGTCTCTCCGTGCTTATTAACTTAATATTTTTTTTTACACATCTTGTCAATGAATGGCAAAAATATCAACGATGTCCGACAATTGGGCACGGCTGTATACCAGCAAGCACATCCGGGGCTAATTACTCGCCTTATCAGATAGATTAGCATAAACAAACACTTAGGGATACATCTAAGATTATGCCCAACCGTGGATTTCCCCTCAAATCCCGGGTTGGGACCCAGTCAATGTTTCAAGCCTATAAGATTACACCAGTAGTGTATTTAACTATGCTGCCATTGTTGGGTTGGAATTTATGAATGTGGGTGATTTTTTTTTAACTATGTAAGAAAAGCACAGACGATTCTACAATAGTGTCACAAGAAAATATTTCTCGTATAACTGACATGGGGAAGTATTTGTTCTATGCTTAGTCATCTCTCACAGAATCTAACAAGCTCAGATATTCCAGAACATTTGTCTGATTTACCGAAAAGATTTTGCTAAGACGTGAAACCTTTAGGAACAAAGGCAATCAGCTGAAGTGCTGGAGGAATTTCCAGGTTTTTTTTATTAGAAGGAATGATTTCGATTTGGGATTCTTCACAAGTATCGAACGTACAATGGAAAACTGTCATGCAGGATATGAGCTGACTTGGTTTTAAAAAGTGTGTGTGTGTGGGGGGGGGGGGGCACCTTGATGACAGTTATGCTGGAAGCTGGGATTATAAGGGAATCCAGTTTACACTGAAATGCAGCAGAAGAATTGCTCAGACAGACATGTGGAGAGCTCACGTGGTGCAAAGATTATTAAACCCCAAAGGAAGTAGATAACTTTACTAATAAGCTTACCCATTGACTTTAATATCAGAATGCTAGATATGCTCAGCGGCAGCAATATGTATAGCCAGCTTGATTTGGTTAGCTGCATCTGGCAACTGGGGTTCAAAGAAGAGTACAAACACAAACTGAACTTTATAATGCGGTATGAATTTGTATGAATACGACTGCATACCTTTCAGCTTAACCTGGCACCATCAATGTTCCAGTGTGTTACGAATTTTGTCTTTCAAGGCTGTCCTTTGTTGATCACTTTGGCATTTTAGATAATGTCATTTTAAAACTACTTTTGGCTCAGTTGTTTTGTCAGTCGGCTGGGTTCATAGGATGGGTCTGCATCCATTGTCCATCTATCGTCTGTCGTCTGTCAGCCATTGCATGCTTACAATTAAACTGTTGGTTTTTATTCTCCAAACTACCAGCCAGACCCTTTTTTTAAATGGATTTTTGTGAGTTTTTGTTAATTTTACTTCATCAACAGCATCAATTAGACTATTCTGAAATTTGAAAAAAATGTAGCTTGTAGAAGGATTACACTGAGTGCTGATACTCCAGATCCCTAATTTTGATGTATTTTTAGAATTCAAGTGTTTGTCGGTAAATACATACATTCTTATTGAGTACCATGTACGTCAATCAAAGGGGATTCAAATGGAAATTCATATTTTCACTTCTCGAAAGCTATATGCCCAACGTACATCAAACTTGATGGGGATGTAGCTTGGTGCAAATGGTCATGCTCCAATGATTTTAAGATTTAAAAATGTTTATTCTCCTTAAAATGCTAAAAAAAAATCTTTAAACTGCTTTGAAAATGCATAGAGACACTTAGACCTTAATTTATTCAACAGGTGGCACTGCAGTGTATGCTATTATTTTCATGACTTTTTGTGTGCTTTAGCTATTTTGGCTTCTCCAAAAGTGTCACACAGATTGTTCTGAAACCAAAGAGCCTAGTAAAGAGGAGCCTAGTAAAGATTCTAGGCTCCATGCTACACAATACAATACAATACAATACAATACAAACTTTATTTATTGTCGGCACATAGTTTACAGATAAGAGTAGCCTGAGGCTTTTACAACCGACATTGATAAAAAGACGCATAAAATACATATGAAAATATGACCTAAGCCAGATAAATAATAATGGATATGATAATTAAAATAGTCAGTTTGCATAACTTAGAGAGGTACAGATAAATTCATATATATCACACTTTTAAATAAGCATCAGAAATATAGGTACGTTTGTTCATTTCACATAACTTAAAAGGTACAATTGTGCAATTATCATAAGTCAGAATCAGCATGATCAGCATCATAGCATCATAAAATAGATAAATTTTGTTGTTTACCTTTAATACAGAATAAAAGTTATGGTAACACTTTAGCTGAGGGTATGTTGTTGTGAGATACAAAAATTATAACTAGAAAAAATGATTTGCTATATAGCAAATCAGTGTGTGTGTCTTCAAAGTATATTGGCATGACAATGTACAACTTTTCCATAACACAGGAGTAGAAGTTGGAATGACGTCTTTATCTACTATAGCTTTGCAGTTATTCAAGATTAAAAATTTCTAATGGTACTTCTTAGCGTAATTTAAATTGCTACAACTTTTGTTTTTAATTCATTAGGTGCGCAGTGGTCAACAACCTCCTGGTAGAATTTGGAAAGACATCTCTATCTGTGTTGAAGATATTCAAGATTAAAAATTTTGAATACTGCTTATGAGCATAATTTAAATTGCTACAACTTTTGTTTTAGATTCGTTACAGGCGCAATGGTCAATAACCCCCTAATAGAAGTTGAAAAAATATCTAAAAATCTATCTATTGTACTTTTAAAGATATTCAAGATTTCAAATTTCAAATGACACCTCTATCTATAATATTTTTAAGCTACTCAAAGATTTTAATTTCGGATATTCACGTAATTTGCATAAATTGAAATGCTACAACTTTGGTTCTTAGTTCATTGGATGCGGCTTTGCCATAAACCTATAATTATAAGTTGGAATGGTAACGCTATCTATAATAGTTTTGGAGATATTAAACTTTTAAATTTTTCAATGCCCCTAATTAGCATAATTTGAAATTCCACATCTTTCATTTACTGACCATTATATTGGCAGGTGTCTCAAACTTATATTTGCACATTAAAATTTTGTGTCTATTTGCAATAGTTTGGAAGATATGGAACTTTTGAAATCTTAACTGCCCCTCATTTGCATAATTTTAATCATCATGACTATTCCACACCAAATAGCAAAATTTCATTGGTAGGTCAGTCACCATGGCAAGTTTGGTGGTTTTGGGAATAATACTGTCTGAGGAAAACTCTGGACAAATTTGGGTGCCATGGACGCGAGGAAAAACAACAAGAAGAGAAGATTTTTATCAAAGCAAATTATATGTGTGTGTGCCTTCAAAAGTTGTGAATATTAAATGCTACAACTTTTGTCCTTTGGTACTACACATTCCATTAAGCTTATGGCTGGATGAAAATTTCAAAGTCCATGTGTCCTTGATCTTTGACCTTTGACCTTTACAGGTCACATGTACATTGCAAAAATGTACAGAAATGTTACAATACCCACAATTTAAACCCAACATGAACCAAATCAGATGAAAATTGACCAAGTCATGGCAAGATGAAACCTTCAAAGGGCCAAATGACCTTGAACTTTGCCCTTTAGAGGTTACATGCTCTTACAAAAATGTGCAGTGTTGCAATACTTACACTTTGAGTCCAACATGATTAGAATTGGATGGAGATTGGCCAAGTTATGGCTGGATGAAATTTTCAAAGAGCCAAATGGCCTTGACCTTTAGAGTTCACATGTAAGTTTCATAATGTGCAGTGTTACAATAGCTACAATTTGAGAGCAACATGATCCAAATTCGATAAAAATTGACCAAGTTATGGCTAGAAGAAAGTCACCATCGAAAGTGGTCTTTGACCTTGAGATGACCTTTACATGAAGTGGATCTTGACCTTTAAAATGACATTTTGACCTAAAAGTGGCCTTTGACCTTAACATGACCTTTGACCTTGACATGACTTTGACATTTGAGATGGGCTTTGCCTTGCTATGATCGAACTCCTACACACTCGGAACCACTTCCACTATAGTAAGATATTGAAGATTTTCAACTTTAATTAGCCCTCATTTGCATTATTTTGAAAATCATTATAAAAAGGCGAGACTCTATCTATGGAAGTATAAGTATAAGAGTGCAAATAAAATGTGACACATAGGAATGCCAGGGGCTGTATTTAAAAAAAAAAATTGCTACCAAGAAGGTAGGTTTTGACCTGATTGTGGAAAACAGTGTGTGCTTTGACTTGAAGTTTGAGCGCAAATGAATAATATCAAGGTATGTATACTGCCATTACTGGCACACAGCGGTTCAGCTGGAGTCAACACTGTGTCCGCTCAATGATATTGCAGGTAGTACAGTGCAGAGCTGGTTGCCATGGCAATTAGCTGAAAATTTTCCCATTCATGTCCATATTTTCTGGTGCTTATTTGATGTAAAAAATTGTGTAAAACATTTTGGTGTATAATGCATGTATGTTTGTAATCCATCATTCCATGTAGTGAACTCCAAGGTGATGGCTCTGTTTGTTATGATTTCAGAGAGTGAATTGGTGTGAAACCTTGAACGTTTTTGGCTGACAAGGTAGTGATACTATGGATCCCTGACTTTAAATGATTCTTTTCCAGTTCGGGTACAGTTGGTTAATGCATGTGCCATCACTGATCATCATGTGCATGGTAGCCTTGTCACTTGTTGCAACATGCCCGAGTTTTTTGGCCGGGCTTGAGCGAAACTCCCTCAACCGGGACAGTGCGCCACCAGACGACTGAGAACAACACCAGCGTCAAAAAATTATGCTGTGACAGCAGCTGAGGAACCCGACCGCAACATGGCGACAGACGTACGCCGGCCGCAGACTGCGGGCAAGCACCGCACGGTCCCCGGGGGCCGGGAGGTTCCCGCTCAACCATCCAGACAGAATGTCAGTGATGTCTCCAGTGAGCCCATTAGTATTGGATTAAGATCACTTATCAGGGAAGCGATCCTAGGTAACTGCTTGCTTTCAACTTCAGTCCAAGACATGTTCCGGTCCCAGTGTTGCCAACCCACAAAACTTGAAAACTCCGGCCGTGTCAAAACTTGCGCTGCAAGTTCAAAACAATCAGCCGACAATGTTGCCAACCCTCCCAGTGGAGTCCCGGATTGTCCGGGATGCTCCCGGAATTTTATGCAAAAAATTCTGTGAAAAATGATAATTTTTGCAAACTTTTAAGGAGTTAACCAAAATTTTCAACATTTTCAGAAGGAGGGATGACAGGCCTTCTTTTTCTTTTTCTTTTTTAAATTAAAGCCAGTCTTTTTAACATGTCAGTGCCATAATATGGTCTTTGGTATCTAATTGCAGCATAAATTACTTGTCTGTGTACCAGCATCTATCAGCCAGATGGTCTGTGAGGGTTGCTGTACATGGTCATGGAGGCAATTTTCTGCAAAAAACGAGCATATGAACATGAACCCATCAGCCATTGGTACAAAATCATTTTTTAAGTCCAAATTCATTATCAGAATTAGCCCAAGTAGACCAAAAATGTTTCCCAAAAACTCTCATGCCTAAAAGTGGATTATTGTAATTTATGAAACTAAGTAATTACTGTATTTTTGGTAGGCAGGAATCCAGTATTTCGATAAGTAATGAGAATAGACTATAATATAAACAGAGATTATGATGAAATCCCAAGTTTACATGCTGGGTTGATTCCAGCAAATGTAGGTTTCTGACTATCACTAACAATAAGTTTAAAAAAGGATTGGTGATCCCCCTCTTATAAAGATACCCCAAATGCAGCCCAAAAAGTGGCCTCTGGTGAGAGGGGCCTTATATTAGAGGGGCACCACTGTACTGGCTTAAGTTAATGCAACAATGGTTCATAAAGTCTGGAAATATGGCATGTACATGTAGACATCCTTCAAGTTAGAGTACAGTGGCCTCCCTCTCATAAGGCCACCCCAAATGCAGCCAAAAAGTGGCCTTATAAGACGGGTGGCCTCTCTTGGGGGTGGGGGGAGAATATAATGGAAATACCATACTTTCTGCATAAGAATGCTGGCCTTTCAAGAGGGGTGTCCTCTGGTGAGGGGGACCACTGTATATCTAAAATTATAAAAAGAAGGGTGAAAGACAGATTTTTGTCGTGTGAATAATACTTCTGCTAATTTCTTTCTTCCAAGAGCTTTTAAATGCTTAACTATATACAGTGATCCCTGTCTTGAGAGACCACTCCAGTCACAGGCCACCTGGTTTGAAAGACTGCATATATGGATAACGTTTTCTGCTTTTCCCCATGTTATTTAATCTGTGACAACACACCACCTGTCTTGAGAGACCACTCTGTGACCTGCCATTAGCATGGCATCTGAAGACAGGGACCACTGTAATTTGTAACAGATAAAGCTGTAAACTGACAGGGTGTTCATAGATAACAGAAGTTTATGTTAGCTGGAAAATGAGAGTCAGCTGACCAATAAGGCACTAACTATACCATGCATGAAGAGTTAAGTAATGGGAAGGCAACATGCTTTCAAATTTGTAGAACATTGAGCATGAAGATTCAACATTGTGTGCAAGTGCTGCAATAAAAAACAGTCAAACTGGTTGTCAAACTGACTGCTCTGCAAACTACATGTATTGTTCATGCAAAATACCTCCTGTTGCACAGCAGGGCATTCATTCTGTGGAACTTTCTTCTTGCTGGGCATCACTGTCCCCCAGAATTTTCAGATCACCATTTTCCCAATCCTCTAACAAAGGGAATGTGTAGACAACATTCACATCTTCTTCATAGATTATGTTGGGAAGCCTCGTACTTGCATGGTTATTTAGTTGTATCACTGGCAACTTCAGCTCCAGAGAATGCATGGCTCACTCTTGTTTATTTGGAAATGGCCAGCAGTATCAAGTGGCACATCAGTATTGCTAGGCATGCATGGACACAAGGAGACACAAATTTTCAGTCAGCTTTTCTACTGTATAAGTTCCTTCACCTTCGTTGCTCAAGTTGTACAGGTTTCCATTATAAGGCTGCTGCAATACGAGTCTGCGGAAGTTTAACCCCTTAAAGTGCTAATCACGGCTATATTTGTTTTCTCATTACCATTAAGCATATAATGGTTAAAAGAGTCAAATTCCTAATGAAGATACCTTTCATTCAAATACCAGCAAGCCTTGTCTGAAGCAAAAAGTAGTCTTAGTCAACAGCTTTCCTCGGGACACTTTGCACGCAATGCGTGCAAAGTGTCCCGAGGAAAGCTGTTGACTCAATCTTAAATCAGCATAGTGCTTTCAGTGCCTTAAATCATTCATACTTGCTTTGCAGTTCACTGACTTGCTTTCTGACTTCTCTTTCTGACTGCCACAGACCATAATATATTAACCAAATCAATTAATTTCTGTCTTTCCTGAAATTTCTTTGCTTTGAGATCAGCAATGGTTTTCTCTTTCTGTAGTACGGACTGCTTTTTATGTTCACTGATTTCAACCATATGTTCTTTGTGCACCTACTTCAAATTCTTGGCCAGTTTATAAGATGACTTGATCAATTTTATCTGTTCTTCCTCAGATTTTTTAAAGATACTACAGGCCCTTAGGCTTGTGTATGCTGCAAACAGTTAAAAACTAACTTTTAATTGACCTAATAGTCACTGATTGAAAAGATGTGTATAGTCAGTCACTATCTTTCTCTGGAAATCCTTCTAATCCATTCTCTGACTCTGAGGACTTGTAATCGCTGGGATCTCCTATATATGACATTGTGCCAATTGTAGCCATTTGGTTGTGCAATATTTGATATTCCAGGTCAGCCAATCCATTTAAACACTCATTGGATACATCAGTCACATGACCAGCAAAATGAAAAGCCAGTCTCCCTTTTTTCTCATTTCTGTCTGCAAGTGCTATCGCCACCTCAAACAGTGATAGGTTTCTGATGACACATCAGTCTCCTGAATCACATCCAGTAAATCGTTTTGTATAGCTCGCTGTCCACATACATGTATGCTGAGCATAATATCCTGAAGCTTGAACTGAATATCTTTCTGTGCAGGTGTAAATCTCAGGTTCAGAAGAAAATGAACAATCAAGTCTTTTTGAAATTCCTCACTGCTTACATTCCCTCTGGGCCCTTTGACCTGGTATTTTTGTAAATTGTTTTCCTGACTCTGCCCCTGGTGTTGGCACTGCTAATAGTGTATCCAACCAGCTTACACATTGCTGCGCTGTGACATACTGTAATTTATCTTTAGGAGAACACAAATTGCACTTAAATATTTCTTCACCACTGACACCAGGCACTGAAACTTCAAGTGGACCTTCGGACATTCCCCCAACAGCCCAGACAACACTACAGCCTTCTTGTACCTTAAATCTGCACACTAGGTCGAGTATGAAGCAGTTGTTATCTTTAGTTACAAATGCAAATATGACATGATACCTTCAGCCGGCATGTGATGAGTGCCATTTTGAACATTGCCCAATACATTGATTGCTGGACAGTGGCACAAAAATATGTTTGTTGATTTTGATATCAACGTGAATCATGGCCATGGCATATATCATATCATTATTGATGCTCTGAAACATTTGCAAAATATAAACTTTCGGTTTCATATATAACACCCCCAGTGCCCAAGATCGTCCCAATATTACCCTTATTTACAAACCTTTGGGGCGGAATCCACAATTTTAAAATGGCATCCAAATCTATGGGTTAGGAGCAATTAGATATTTTGAAGAGGTAACATCCAAAATATATGTGTGATTAGTTTTAAGTGAAGGTTAATTTGTCGCATGAATGTAATGTGTGATAATTGGACTTTTCCAGAGTGAGCATTACCTGAAAATATTAATACAATGCCATACAGTTACCAGTTGTAGGTCGAAAATGGGATTTTGTATCAGACACTGAAGCCGCCCCCAGGCTATGAATTAAGTTGCAGTACAGGGCACATGAGGCAAGCCCCATAAGCGGGTTATCAGTGGAAAATCTTGAACTGCAGTTTGTGTCATTAGGCATGTTAACTTAGTCTGACATGCATTACTGATTGGGGCTGGGGATGGGGGGTACTGTACCTTTTGGTGCAAATATTCATGTAATTTTTACTGTATCATTTTAATTAAAATCCTTACTAAATATATCAGAAATCTAAACAAATGAGCAGTCCAGCTTTCTCAGAATATTTTACCTTTTCATGAAACTTTTAATGTATTATTTGAAGGCCATCCTAGTGGAGTCCACCCTGATGACGTTACCATGATCATTCAAAAATATTGACCGCAGCTTTACCAAATTTTTGTCAGAGATGTATTTTATGATGGACCAAATTCCTATTATAATACCAGCTTGTTCTGATTATTTTTTACCTTGTTATAAAACTTTTAATGCATTTATTTGAAGGCTGTCTGAATGGCATCAACCCTGACAATGTTACAGTGATATCTCTAAAAATTGACCAGAGCTTTACAAAATTTTTGTCAGAGATGTATCTTAGTATGGACCAGACTCCTATCCAAAACCAGCTTCTTCTGATTATTTTCTAACATTCTTTGAAACTTTAAATGTATTTCTTAAATGGCCATATGAGTGACGCACAGTGCAGTGGTCTCGGTCACCAGAACTTATCCCAAGAACACATCCAAAATTTTCATTTTCAAAGACACAACCAGAATGGAAATATTATGTTAAGTATTGTACTGCAAAGTCTCAAAAAATGCAGAATTGAGGAAAAAAATATTGTGGGCACCGAGGGTAATCTGTTCTCTGAGGTCTATTTTAAAATAATTTCTTTGGCCCAAGCAATTCCATGCATTATTACAATGATCCCTTGCTGACTGACTTGGATGACAGGGACATAAATTGCCCATTAACAACATGCAAGATTGATTTTCCAATAGTACAAACTGTATATTAATTAACATGATTAATTACAATATTCAAGCAGTTGCATTAACGCTGACCCATATATAATTCTAGTCGCTTGAATGCCTGGAGGCTCACTGCCTTCAACCTGCTAGAGAGCCCAGAATTAATATACGAGTTTGATGTGACACAAGTTTGTACAAGTTTGTCTGCTTAGGATTTGAATTGATCATTATTTATTATCAGTTGCTGCTGTGATGCCTCTGGCAGCATACACATTCTTAGTTTTAGTGAAAGACACACATTACTGCACATTGATGGCAGGGTTCAGTCAAATGTAAATGGTTGAGATGTGAGCACAGGAATCCCTGTCTCAATGGGTCACTTTTTCTCAGAATCTTAGGGTAGTTTACGTACTAAATTTGTTCATACATGTCCTTCTGATCACTTGACAGTGCACCAGTTAATTGTTCTAAGAGGCAGTTTTCAAAGCAAATGGTAGCAATGCACTCCATGTAAATGTTCCTGGGGCAGTTATTCAAAGCAGGTGGTGCCAGAATGTCTGTAGAGCTGATCTGGCTTATGGTGAGGATAACTGACAATTTGTATGATATGTCCTGTGGTGTACTGTATATGGTATTCAGTTGACCAAGGGAGCCATCATTGCCTTTCATTTGATGAAACAAGAAGCCTTTCTCATTTTTATATTTTTGGTCAGGGACAAGACATTTTTATGGATCCCAGAAGTTTTAAATGGGGGTGAACATGCAACCACAAAGGTAAAAAGTTTGTAGGCCATATTGATTCTCATATACATGTAAAGTGACAGAGATGATGGAGAAAAAAGCAGGGTCAGTATGCATGAATTTTTTTTTTTTTTTTGAATTTAAATGGGGCGGGGTTACCAATCAGCACTGTCCTACTTAGTACTTCTAAGAACTTCTTAGAAGTACATGTAGGACAATGCTGAATGAATTATGTCTCCCGGTGGAAGCCGGGGGACATATTGGATTAGTGCCCGTTTCTTCCGCTTCTTCTTCTTCTTCTTCTTGTTGTTGTTGTTGTTGTTCAGGTTCTTCAACACTTGGTTTCCGTGCGATAAGTCTTGAAGGACTTGACAGAATTTGATGAAACTTGGTAGGATTATGTATCTAGGCAAGACCTAGGTTGGGATTGTATTTGGGTGACCTTGACCTAATTTTCAAGGTCACAGGGTCACTTATGTGAAATTGGTTTCCGTTCGATAAGTCATGAAGAACTTGATGGAATTTGATGAAACTTGGTAGGATCATGTATCTAGGCAAGACCTCGGTTGGGATTGTATTTGGGTGACCTTGAGCGAATTCTCAAGGTCACAGGGTCACTTATGTGAAATTGGTTTCCGTGCGATAAGTCATGAAGAACTTGATGGAATTTGATGAAACTTGGCAGGATTATGTATCTAGGCAAGACCTAGGTTGGGATTGTATTTGGATGACCTTGAGCAAATTCTCAAGGTCACAGGGTCACTGATGTGAAATTGGTTTCCGTTCGATAAGTCTTGAAGAACTTGATGGAATTTGATGAAGCTTGGTAGGATTATGTATCTTGGCAAGACCTAGGTTGGGATTGTATTTGGGTGACCTTGAGTGAATTCTCAAGGTCACAGGGTCACTTATGTGAAATTGGTTTCCCTTCGATAAGTCATGAAGAACTTGATAGAATTTGATGAAACTTGGTAGGATTATGTATCTAGGCAAGACCTAGGTTGTAATTGTACTTGAGTGACCTTGACCTAATTCTCAAGGTCACAGGGTCACTTATGTGAAATTGGTTTCCGTGTGATAAGTCATGAAGAACTTGATGTAATTTGATGAAACTTGGCAGGATTATGTATCTTGGCAAGACCTAGGTTGGGATTGTATTTGGATGACCTTGAGTGAATTGTCAAGGTCACAGGGTCACTTATGTGAAATTGGTTTCCGTTCAATAAGTCATGAAGAACTTGATGTAATTTGATGAAACTTGGTAGGATTATGTATCTAGGCAAGACCTAAGTTGGGATTGAATAAGGGTGACCTTGAGCGAATTCTCAAGGTCACAGGGTCACTTATGTGAAATTGGTTTCCGTACTATAAGTCTTGAAGAAATTGATGGAATTTGACGAAACTTGGCAGGATTATGTATGTAGGCAAGACCTAGGTTGGGACTGTATTTGGATGACCTTGAGCAAATTCTCAAGGTCACAGGGTCACTTATGTGCAATTAGTTTCTGTGCGATAAGTCTTGAAGAACGTGATGGAATTTGAGGAAACTTGGCAGGATTATGTATCTTGGCAAGACCTAGGTTGGGATTGTATTTGGATGACCTTGAGCAAATTCTCAAGGTCACAGGGTCACTTATGTGAAATTGGTTTCTGTTCGATAAGTCATGAAGAACTTGATGGAATATGATGAAACTTGGTAGGATTATGCATCTAGGCAAGACCTAGGTTGGGATTGTATTTGGATGACCTTGAGCGAATTGTCAAGGTCACAGGGTCATTATATGAAATTGGTTTTCATGTGATTAGTCATGAAGAACTTGATGTAATTTGATGAAACTTGGTAGGATTATGCATCTAGGCAAGACTTAGGTTGGATTGTACTTGAGTGACCTTGACCTAATTTTCAAGGTCACAGGGTCACTTATGGGAAATTGGTTTCCGTGCCATAAGTCATGAAGAAGAGGATGGAATTCGATGAAACTTGGTAGGCTTATGTATCTAGGCAAGACCTAGGTTGGGATTGTATTTGGATGACCTTGAGCGAATTCTTAAGGTCACAGGGTCACTTATGTGAAATTGGTTTCCGTGCGATAAGTCATGAAGAACTTGATGGAGTTTGATGAAACTTGGTAGGATTATGTATCAAGGTAAGACCAAGGTTGTGATTGTATTTGGGTGACCTTGACCTAATTTTCAAGGTCACAGGGTCATTTATGTGAGATTGGTTTCTCCGCAATAAGTCTTGAAGAACTTGATGAAAATTGCTAGAGTAATGTATCTAGGTGAGAGCTAAAATAGGATTGTAATTTTCAAGCAAACTTGGTCATTTGTAATTTGTTATCACCTGTAGCTTATTCAGAGACGTACGTGTTCCACCGGGAGACATTTGATTTTCTGTTGGAAAATCAGTCTGTTCTAGTTTGAATGTTACTTTAACATGCATGTGGGAATGCACACCCATAGCCTGCAAAAATTTTGTGTAATTGGGCTGTATTCAGGCAAACACACAGAATATTGCTAATGGCAATCTCCCCTATTGTGCCTCATAACATCATGATGAAGAAACTCTTGACACAGTTACAGTTTAATCCCTGTCCTTCATGTCTTATCACACCTGTAGCTTGAGGTACTACATTTGTCAGATCACAGTGTCGTATATTCCTTGTTATACTCCCACTAATGAGAGATCTGTTTTAATTAGGGACCACTTTTGGGTCTGCCCTCATGACAACTTCAAGATAGGGATCTCTTTACTGAGAAAAATACATAAATCACTGAGATATGTTGGAGGTTTGTTAAAAACATGAAAAAGGAGCAAAGTACTTGGAAATGTTGACTGTGTCAAATGTAGAGGGGAACATTCATTGATAGTGCAGCAGGTAGCACTATCAATGGATGTTACATTTTTCATGGGTCACCACATTATGTTGTCAGGAGATCTGCCACTCCATCCATTCATCCATCTGTAGTTCCATCTGAATGGATTAACATGACTCAACTATGTAATTTGAAACAGTGATGCCTTTATTTGTCAGTATATTTCAAAAAAGAAAATATCAATCGATTTGATAAGCAGAAAAATAATTTAGTCAATACCTGATATAATTTGAAACAATGATGCATTTCTCAGTATATTTCAAAAAAAAAAACTATCAATGGATTAACATGACTCAACTATGTAATTTGAAACAGTGATGCCTTTATTTTTTGGTATATTTCAGGAAAGAAATTGTCAATTGATATGATCAGCAGAAAAATAATTTTGTGAATACCTGCCTTTTAATTTTAGAAAACTGTTTTGTCATATTTTGTGGTCAACAGGAATAAACAACTTTCTCAATCAGCAAGCCTGTAAAACAGTATGAAAAAAAGCCATAAGAACAATAACAGTACCACTCAAATGTCGCTGTCTTGGTAGATCACTTGTGCCCATGTTAAAGCTGATCATGTGCTTTGCAGGCCACTGTGATTGATGAGGACAGTTGTTCATATATTTGCAAGGTTTCAGTGTCACTTTATTGACTGGTACTGACTTAATACTGGAACTATAATCTGTTTATAGTAGCAAGTAATATCAAGTGATCATAAACAAAAAAACAGTGATGCTGCTTATGAGACAAAAAAGGAAAGTGACAATAAGAAGTACAGTAAATCTCTTATAGTTATGCAACAAATATGATTCTGAAGCCCTGGGGTCATTGGGAATGGTAACCCTTTCAGTGCCAAATTTTGGACTGAGTCAGCAGCTTTTTTTGGCTCGCATTGGGCGCAATGCTGTTGACCTGAGATATTCTCTCTGGAAATATGGGCACTGGTACGTGAATGAAACATCTTTTCACAAGAGATATGAATTTAGATTCCAAATGATAATTCAGATCAGTTTGACTAAAGTAGCTGGACTTAACACGTGATTGGTACTGAAAGAGTTAAGGTATTCACGGATGATACAGTTGTTACAGGTCCAGTAATATTACGATTTAGATTAATTTTATCTGATGTGAACATTAAATGAATAAGCTCTGCTGACTTGTCAGTCAGCAGAGCTCCTAGAATCCATTTGCGTCCGTCGTCCATCTGTCTGTACATCTATCCGTCTGTCTTTAGGCTTTTTACATTTTCGTCTTCTTCTCAAGAACCGCTGCTTGGAATGTTTTCATTTTGCACATGGATGTTCCCCAGGTGGACCTCTACGAAGTTGCGAAGAAGATGATGATGCAATAATTTTTCTATTTTTTATGAATTTTTTAGTTTATTTTTTTTGAAAAAGTTTAAAATTTCTTTATCTCAAGAAATACCTGGCCAATTGCTTTGATATTGCACATAGGGTCACCTGGGTTCAACTACTTGTCATTTTGGCCACCAGGTGGTGCTGTGATTTTTTCCTATTTTTATGAATTTTTGTGTGTTAAGGCTGTTTTTGACTTCTTTCCAGAAAGGCTGAACAGAAATTATGCTTAAAATTTTATCAGAATATAGTTGGCCTTTAGACAATAAAATTTTGTGGAAAAAATGTAGATTTGTTAAGTTTGGACAAAGTTACGGGATATCAAACTTTGCGACTAAGTGAGTGCTGCCACTGTATATGTATATATGGCTTTACAGTGCAGACAGTGAAACCTCATCACGACACTCAGATATCTGACAGATTCAATATAATTAAAGTGACACAAATTGTTATGGGAAAAAGTTTATTTTCTTTGTTATTTGATTCATTTATCTGACATTCAGTTATCTGAGACATTTCTTATGGAACAGATGGTGTCATTTTTGCGAGTTTTCATTGCATTTCAATATTGTATTTACATTGTCGACTGCTTCTCAAAAACAGCTTCATGGAATGTTTTGATTTTGCACATGGATGGTACCCAGGTGCACCTCTACCAAGTTTGCAACTTTAGGAGATGATGCAATACTTTTTTCTATTTTGATGAATTTTCCAATTTATTAAAAAAAAAAAAATTCCTTGCCTCAAGAACTATGTGGCCAATTGCTTTGATTTTGCACATAGTGTCACCTGGGGTCAAGTAGTTCTTATTGTGGCAACCAGGTGGTGCTGCAATTTTTTCCCCAAATTTTTTAATGAATTTTTGTGTGTTAAGGCTATTTTTGACTTCTCTAGAATGGCTGAACAGAATTGCTTAAAATTTTATCAGAATATAGTTGGACTTCAGACAAAAAAAGTTTGGGAAAATAATGTGGATATGTTAAGTTTTGACAAAAATATGGGATATCAAACTGTGCGACAGTAAGTGAGTGCTGCCACTGTATATATGATGGCAATTCAGTGCATGTATTGCACTATTTTATTTACATTTTCAGCTTTTTCTCAAAAACAGCTGCATTGAATGTTTTGATTTTGCACATGGATGTTGCCCAGATGGACCTCTACCAAGTTTGCAAAGGAGATGATGATGCAATAATTTTTCTATTTTTGATAAATTTTCTAATTTATTTTTGAAAAAAAAAAAAATTTCCTAACTAGTTGCTTTGATATTGCACACAGGGTCACCTGGAATCACCTAGTTCTTATTTTGGCCAACAGGTGGTGCTGCAATTTTTCAAATTTTTCAATGAATTTTTGTGTGTAAAGGCTATTTTCAACTTCTTCTGCAGAACGGCTAAACAGAATTCCTTAAAATTTTATCAGAATATAGTTGGGCTTTAGACAATGAAAGTTTGCAAAAATAATGGGAATATGTTAATTTTTGACAAATTTATGGGATATCAAACTTTACAAATGCAGGTGAGTGCTGCCTCTGTATAAATATATATATATATATATATATATATATATATATATATTGCATGTATTGCACTACTGTATTTAAAATTTTGACTTCTCAAATACCAATGATTGAGTGTTACCACTGTACATGTATATAGCCATAGTGCTTGTGTTGTAATATTGTAAAAGCAGATTCCAGTCAGCGGAGCACAGGATCATCATGATCCTCTTGTTATTTAAAGTAAAGGATGACAGAGCATGCACAAAGAGTGTGTAGATGGGTTGCAGCCCTCTGAACACAAATGAGGTCAGCTGAAGCTGACCTGAACAAAGAAGACCAAAAAAAATTCTGTGCCCTTTACTTTCAGAGGAGTAAGATTTCGCAACACTCTGCTTTAAATTAGTCCTTAAAAATAGCATTAAAACTAGTAAAGATGATAGTTCAAGGTGGTCAACCATGTGAAACTATTTTTTCAGACTGGCTAAGGCAAAATGTTATTACCAGATTCAATAATACTTTTGTGCTTGTGCACCCTTGGGGGTTGCATGATGTACATTGAGAGAAAATGCAAGATTTATAATATTTTTGAAGTGGATGCAGCTTGATATTTTGCATCTCTTTTTTCTTTCAGGCTATTTGTTCTGGAGCATCTTCCAAGGTATAGCACCCATGATTTGGTTTTATCCTCTCAATGAACTGGAGATCTCTGGCTATGAGGTATTTGTAGTCACACTGCTTAGTCCTGTCTTCACTGGGATTGGCAAGGTGCGCAGTCTGGTGCAGTCTCAATGGGTGATGGCTGTGCTCAGGCTGTCAATGCTGGCCTGTCTAGGCTCCTTCCAGGCACCCACCACCCTGCATCGCCTCATTGTCTTGTCAGTGGGTGGCTTCTTCGCCATGTTGGTGTTTACTGGCACACTGTGGAGCACATCTAGGTACAACAGGTATGGCACTCAGAAGCAATCGCTCTGGCAAAAAGAAAACTTGCAAAATGTTCATAGATGGTTTGCCTGCAAGGCAGACCAAACCTTGTATTTTCTGTACTACTCTAGATCTGCCCCAAGAACTACCATATTTAATTTTGTTGTTGGGGAAACAAAAGTGCATGGTCATGTTTGTCATGAGCTGATGAACCAATCATGGCAGTTTATCACTGTCACCTTCGCCATTGCTAGTACATGTACATGTAAGTGTGTCCTGTTGCACGGTAGTCTGTTACCATGGTAACCAAAAAAGGCCAAGCTGAGTTACCTTTTCAGCAACAAAATGGCAGGGAACATGTTGCCTAAGGGCAGTGCAAGTGGAGTGGAGAAAATATAGAGATTTACATGTTAGCAGCAAGTAAATGTTTTGCCTGTTAAGGGGCCATCTATAAAGCTATTTTGCAGTCTAAATTTTAGAAAATCAAGAACTATTTTTTTCACAGAATGGGAATGATTAGGTACCAATCTACAAGACGACCGAATGTTGAGCTTCAAATAGGTCAATTTTTATGAGAATTTTGGAGCTAAAGAAGCCATAGTTTTCAACAGAATGTAAATGAGCTGTTAGTCAGACTTGGGTCTGCTAGGCAATGGCAAATGATGAAGCTGCTCATAGGTTGAGGAGAACAATGGGCCAGTTGGCTGGTGTGAGAACAATGGACCGGTGGGCTAGGAAGAGAATAATGGGCACTCCTAATCTGTTATTTTACCGACTGAAACCACCTATTCAGAACCGGAATTTCGCAAAATTTTGTGAGAATCTATTTGGATTTTTGTCAATTAGTTTTCTTTTTAAAGAAAAAAGTTTAGGAGAATCTTTGCGAGAATGGACTCTAGGATTCTTGCCGAAATTTTGGCCCTGCTATTGGGAAACCACATCTTTGTGATATTCTCCTGGAAAAACTTCAAAGATTCCTTTTCAAACATAGATTTAAAGCATATAATTTCATGGCAACACATCAAAAGTATGGTATTATAGAATACTTCTCACAAGACAAGTATCAATCAGAGAGAGTGAGTATATTTTCCACAATGGCCAGTAGCACTGCCAGAGAGCCAGTTAGACCTAAATTGCGTTTTCTCACAAATCTAATTTTCATCTGACTTCTCAGAGGTTTTCAACAGATTGCTCGTAAATGGTTTAACTGATTTTGATGAAATACGAAGCTCTTGAAAATATACATTCTTGCCTAGGAACAGTATGTGGCGTGTAGATATTTTTATATTTTGTAAGATTTTTCACTCTTGAATTACACAAAGTAAAACATTGAAACAGTGCCACTTCATAAATTAAAAAAAAATGTTCCTTTTGCTTTTAAAGAATAAAAAAAGAAAACTGTTCCTAGACAGTACATCTTAGTTTATTGTACCAAATTTGAAGATTTTATACTAAATGTGATGGTTTGTAGGCCCAGAAAGCCTCTGAAGTGGACCCCTTTGTAATATATCACCTATCACGTCAAATAGCAAGAAAATGAGGATTTTTTTCTTCACAAAATGAAAATACAGATTAATATGTAAAAGAAAATGTATGGTTTTGGGGGGGCTAACTGCAATGTTTTAGAAAGGAGAGTAGAATAAGATACCATGATGCCCTGTATGCTGAGCTTTACAGACGGCCCCTAAACATTCATGAATTTAGGATGGTATCAGTTTCTGTAAAATGTAACATTCTGTAGCATGTTGGCCTTTGTAAAAGAGGTTTCCTCATTTAGTAAAACTGGCCTTGCCTGAGTCTACTATGGTTTCTCAACCTGTTCAACAGACCAGATAGGACTTATAGCTGGACTGTTCACAGTCTAAATCTGTGGCCATTTTTACCCAAAGAAAGCCCAGCTAGAACCCCATACCACCTACATGCACTGCTTACTCAGTACTACCCACAATAGATTAGACTGTTGAACGCTTCAAAGTTAGATAAATTGGGATTTTTTTTTTATCAAGAATATAATATACATGTATATAAAAAAAATAATATATTGTAGTAATTTTTCTAGTAAGTACACAGTGGCCCAAGGAAAAGTAAATCAAGTATAATACTTTATCATTGAAAATTAAGAATTCTTTTTAGAAAGAAATATGGATGTGCCCGTATTAGGGCATGTGCCCTTAGCATGCTTAACCCTTTCTTCCTTTAACTGGCCAAAACAGGCTGGTGATCACATGTCTGCTTCAGTGTTTTCAGTTAACTTCAACAGTAATGAAAAACAGTTTGACTGAGAATTGTACATGAGACCTATCACAATGACATGCCACAGGTCAGCAGCCTTCCTTGGCATGGTTTGGCAGTAAGTGCCCAACCCACGACAAGGAAGGCTGTTGACTCAGTCTTAATTCAAGGGGGAAAGGGTTAAGAGAATGAATACAGTATACATGTCCATGCAGGCAATATGATACATGTAAATAGGAATTTTAACATGTTTATGGAGTTTTCTCAATGATGGAGAAAATAGGATTTTAATATTCAAGAATCAAAGCGATACTCCAGAAAACCCCAAAGGATTTTATGACAAATTCCTAAGCCATAAGTTAGGCCACAACCAAACTATAACCAAATCAAAACATTCCCGCATATATTTTTTAAAAAATGTTTTGTTCATAGAATGACCGGATCTGGAACGAGCAACCTTCAGCACCTGTTTCCTGGCTCAAAATGCCATTTATGGGAAACACATACCCACTTGACCACATCCCGATTCTAATTATAAAAAAAAAAAAAAAAGAGTTCAGTGGGTATGCCTCAATACAGTATGTTGCCATGGTAAGGTGGCTGACTGCAATGTGGGCCGGTGACAAAGTACTGTGCCTACTGTACATATACATGTATATGGAATTGTCCTACAATTGGAGACTTGGGAGTATGTTACATTGCCATACACAGAAGCCTGATGTCAATTTTTTGACATTTCAATTGTCAAAAATGAAATTTATGATTTTTACAACCCAAAATAATCACTCAAATAGAATGTTTGTGTCTTCACTTTAGTTAATATTATAGGCCATGGTACTATACTGCATACAGATACACATTGTAGTAGTGGTCTTCTGTATGATGCATAATTGTGTTGTTATGTCCTCCAAAGCTCTTATCCCAGTGTCTGCTAGAAGTGTCCGCACTGAAATTTCAAGCTGCTACTTTCTTAATATCAGAGCATACAGGTTTCAGTTGGATTAATTTTCAAGAGGCATTTAATGATTCTTTTGAAAAAAACTCATTCTCATAGCTGCTTAAATTTAAATGTATCCAAAGCCTGACATGAGATGCGCCCATTGTTCAATAAAATACATGTGTGTTTTTTCATGTAAGCACCTTATGTATCAGTTTAATTATGTCTCCCGGTGGAAGCCGGGGGACATATTGTTTTAGTGCCTGTTTCTTCCGCTTGTTGTTGTTGTTGTTGTTGTTCAGGTTCTTCAACACTTGGTTTCCGTGCAATAAGTCTTGAAGGACTTGACAGAATTTGATGAAACTTGGTAGGATTATGTATCTAGGCAAGACCTAGGTTGGGATTGTATTTGGGTGACCTTGACCTAATTTTCAAAGTCACAGGGTCACTTATGTGAAATTGATTTCCGTTCGATAAGTCATGAAGAACAGGATGGAATCTGATGAAACTTGATAGGATGACCTTGAGCGAATTCTCAAGGTCACAGGGTCACTTATGTGAAATTGGTTTCCATGCGATAAGTCTTGAAGAACTTGATAGAATTTGATGAAACTTTGTAGGATTATGTATCTTGGCAAGACCTAGGTTGGGACTGTATTTGGATGACCTTAGGTGAATTCTCAAGGTCACAGGGTCACTTATGTGAAATTGGTTTCCGTGCGATAAGTATGGAAGAACTTGATGGAATTTGATGAAACTTGGTAGGATTATGTATGTTATGCAACACCTAGGTTGGGATTGTATTTGGATGACCTTGAGCGAATTCTCAAGGTCACAGGGTCACATGTGAAATTGGTTTCCGTTCAATAAGTCATGAAGAACTTGATGGAATTTGATGAAACTTGGTAGGATTATGTATCAAGGTAAGACCAAGGTTGGGATAGTATTTGGGTGACCTTGACCTAATTTTCAAGGTCACAGGGTCATTTATGTGAAATTGGTTTCTTTGCAATAAGTCTTGAAGAACTTAATGAAAATTGCTAGAGTAATGTATCTAGATGAGAGCTAAAATAGGATTTTAATTTTAGTGCAAACTTGGTCATTTGTAATTTGTTATCACCTGTAGCTTATTCAGAGACGTAAGTGTTCCACCGGGAGACATTTGATTTCATGTTGGAAAATCAGTCTGTTCTAGTTTTTTATGTGTTCTTTTATTTATTTATTATATTTATATTATGATTTTTTTTCTTTTATTATTTTTTTCAAGTGTCTCACAGTTTCATTACCAAACTTTAGTATAATTCATGAAAGTCACTTGATACAGCTACAGTGTGTGACTGTCAATTAAGAAATGTCCAGTCTGAACCCTTGTATGTGCATGTTAAATGCAAGGAATAGCAACAAATTTACATATATTATTTAGCCTTTATATGCATGAAATGTGACACAGATATACTCAATCCAAGCTCAACACCTAATAGTTGCAACTGTACAGTACTCAATAGGTTGTGTCAAATTTTGGTTTTCATTTTCTCAAATTGACATGTTGGGAGCCATAGCCATCATGGCCATGTTAACTCATTCCACACTATGGCGACAGGCCTTGGTCAGTGGTTCTGGCACTGCCTGGCAAGTCATGACTTGCCAGGCAGTGCCAGAACCACTCACTAAGAATATAGCCATGTTGGTGTTTGAATGAAAGCTCTTTTCATGAAGAATCTAAATGTGCAATTTTCGTCTTAAATCCATGTAAATATACGGAAAAATCAGGGACTGGTATGGAATGAGTTAAGGAAATTTGAGCCAATGGTTGATCTTGACAATTTACTGGTATGGTGGATGTACATATATTCTTGCTATGTTCTTATTGCTGATGGAGCTGTAAAAGCATATTGCTTGTCACGTGCCATGCAAGTTTCATGAGTTATAGATTGAATATTTTAATGTTGTGTCAATATTTAAAGAAAAAATATGCAACATATCTTTCTAAGCAATCTGACTTGGGCATCTAACTGCAAATGTGATTTTTTTTTTTTTTTAGCTGAAAAAATATGCAGATACATGTACATTGTAGTCCATCGAATGCTCTGAATATTGACTTTATCATTATGCAATTCCACAGCTTGCATAGCAGGCGAAAAAAGACATTTCTGCTGAGCCGCTGTGCAAAATGTTTTTGTAGCCATCCGTAGGCTTCTTCTGTTTAATGTATTTGGTCCCTGTAACATCAGTACAATGAAAAAAATACATGTAAATGACTTATTTGCCATGGGACTTCACAAGACATTGTGATGAGTTTATGATCATGCTTGTCTTAGTCAAGTGGTGAGCAGTACATCTTGCATGCCATGCTCAGCTAGCTTAAAACTTTCTGTAGAACTTTTAAAAATGTTGTAATGTAATAACCGACAGTGCATGGACAGCTAGCTAGTGTCATTTCAGCTAGAATGGAATTGGAGCGGGTAACTTTTTGTCTTTTTCCAGAATACATGTATTTGTAATTGGCATGATTTACATGATAAGACCATGTACAGGTATGATTTAACAGATCTTCAAAATTTTAAAGGGCCCTTGTGATCTACACTTTATAACAACATATAAGTGCCAGGAATACACTTGTGGTGATTAAGTCATGAAAGTAGCATTACAGAACAGTTTCCCTCTGACACATTTTGCACTTACATGTATTTTTAATTTTTGTAATGATGAACGTGAATGTTTAGGATTAATAAATTACATTGTACACAAAATGAGAGTGACCATTTTCACATCAGCATTTCTGTGTGAGTTCCCACAAAGTTAAGTCCCTTTTTCCCATCTGTTTGTAAGTTTGATAGCAAATGAAATCTCACTGGTTAAGTCTGAAAATATTACTTAACAATATTATTGACATGATTGAGGAAAACATATTTTTCCTTTTTTGTTCAACATTTTAAGTATGATTTTTGCTATTTACTAGACAGCAGGCATACCAGATTTTTCAATAGATGGAATGGACTTGGATTTTTTGAAACTGAACAACTTATATTGATAGTGTCATTGGTCAACTTTGGTTTTTTTTTTTTTTGTTTTTTTTTGCTTCTTTGCATTACAATTTAAATTTCAGTAAAAATCTTTGTTGGTGTGTTCTTTGCCAGTTGATATGGTTATTAAATTCTGGATATATATACATGTACAGTGCTCCCTCTTTATAACATTCCTCATTGCAAGGCGGTTCCTGATATAACAAGGTGGGTACCATGGCTCCCACTGAAAAAGTTTTCCCATTACTTCTATGTTAAAAGTCCCTCTGTTATAATGCGATTTTGCCATAACACGGTCTACTATGTGGATCCCAACACTAGCATTATAAAGAAGGAGCACTGTACTTGTATGTAAATCTGAAGCCATTGAAGGAGATGATGAAAGTATTGACTCAGTCATATTCGTTTCAGGTCCTTAACATTTTGGGGCCTCATGCTTGGGCTGTTCTCATTCCTGGTGAGCCGCATCTGGTTCACTACCTTTGTTCCCACCTGGTGGAGCCACCAAACAAACTCTGCTGTGATAGCCATTGGGACAGTGGCAACATTAGATAAAATTATCTCAGGTAAGTAACCAGTGTTGTTCAGCACACTAATTCAGCATTTCTTAAAGGAAAACAGGGTGCAGTTTTCCATCACCCCTTTTCCTCGCCATGTTTTTTTTTTATGGCATTTACAAAAGATCGAAATGATTTACATTTATTGATAAATGAAACACTAAAATTTGTGAAAAACAAAGTCTGTTTTGTTCTTCATTTCAAGCAGAGATATCTCATGAAGAATTTAAGTGGATTGGAAGATCAGTCTTTTTTTGCATAAAATTTTCTTTAGTATCTGAAGACAAATAGGCTATTTGTGATCACTTGATCACCATTTTGTACTGCATCAATCAAAGATTAGGCCACCACATATCCCCAATTTTTAATAGCATAGTCTTTGTATGCTCGTAAAAATAACTAAGTATCTGATAGAAATGTATCTGATCCTGCGCTGCATAATCCTGGCGGTATAATCAAATCAGAATTGTGTATTTCATGCAGCAAAGGTTGGAGGAAATTGATACTACAGTTTAGTTCGTCTAAAACTTAACAGCCAAGTGCATTTTTTGTGTTGCAAAGTGTTGTGCTGGGGTTTGTAAAAGTTGTAAAAGGTTTGCAAAAGGTTGACAAAGGGTTTGTAAAAGGTTCACAAAGGGTTTCAAATGGTTGAAACTGTTGAAAACTCTTTCAAACCATTTCAACATTTTCATCAAAAAGGTTGAGAAAGTGTGTAAAATGGTTGTTTTAACCATTAGAGAAAGGTTTAAAAGTGTTTAAAAGGGTTTTAATGCAATGAGAGCAAATGGTTTTCAAATGATTTGAAAAGTGTTTGAAAAAGGTTTGCCTATCACTCAAATGATTGGAAAAAGGTTGCAAAAGGTTGATGCATTTGGTGACTGTTAAGTTTAATGCGGGCTTAACGATATTTTGAAGCTACATGTACTCTAGTATTGATTCTCAGTAAGTATGTTATAATGCTCATGGTCATTCAAAGTTTCTATTTATTCAATGGTACCTGCTCTACTGGTCACTTGTCATGAGACACCATACATCCCCTTTCATGCTAGGAGGGTGTCTTTCTTATGAATTTACCTGCATTTTAAGATCACCTACAAAATGAGACTACTTTTTCGCTGGGGGTGGGGGGTGGGGGGGGGGGGGCTAATGACAGGTTCCACTGTAGCAGATATACCCAAGTAATAGATGCATGGCATTGTTTGACCAGTGGGTGATATACATGTACATTGTAACCATCTTCTGTTGTGGTAAATTTGATGCGCTTTCTAAGCTGGTAATGAATCCCTTTTACATGTGGATTGTCTGAATTCATTGACTTGTTCAGTCTTGTATTGACAGGTGAAGATGCTCTCTTAAAAGCTGGTCCTTGCCCATCTCCTCCCAAACCTGGCTGGTTTGTGACAGGGGTAGGTTTTGGCAGCTTGCTTTATGTGACCTATGCAGTCTTTGGGGAGGTTTCCCTAGCAACCAGGTGGACTGTAAGAGGGTTTCCAGACACAGGACCCATGCCCTATCCTTGGGGGTGAGCTACCCTGAATTATTATTATTGTTGACAGTGTGTACATTTACATAGTGATTTGATTAAATCTTGTACATGTACTTGTTAAATGTCTTATTTACAACTTGCTTGAGTAGGCAAACCTTTGTTCTTTAACTTCAGAGCACTTTTTCTTTGAGTTCCCCAGAAACATTTCTTCAAATGGAAACAAAAATAGATTGATATACGCTGTCATGCTAGTGGCTGTTTAGGTTACTGTCAAACATTTAAAAAGCTCTTGAAAAGACTTACTAATAGTTTGATAAAGGTATCCAATTGCAAACAGCTGTTCCAACATTTTGCAATTTTCAGCTCAGCTGACTTGTCAGTCAGCTGAGCTTAGCTCATGGTCCTTCATCCATCATCAGTGTTGTCGCCAGCATTGTCAGAGTCCACCCGTTAACAATTCATATCGTCAGCCTCTGAAAAATCATTGGCTAGATTCACTTGAGACTGGTGGAGGTGCACCTTGGATGGTATATATTGGTATCAAAAACACTTTAAATTCATTATTTTGATAATAAATTCAGACAGAACTACACAATTTACACCAAATAAGCATTAAGCCAATGGCCAAAGTTTGTGAAATTTTGGTTGACTTTGACCTATTTTCAGGGTCATTAAGGACACTTAATTGAGTATTTTAAGAAAGAGTACTAAGGCTAATAATCATACCAAATGTACCATAAATGTGTATCATATGTAGAAGGTTGATATTGCATAATTTGGATGACCTTGACCTACTTAAGGTCAGAGAGAGAATGCATTGCAATTAAAGAATTTTTGGGGGGTCATTACATCTGAACTAGTAGACATATAACTATGTACCATTACTGGAACAATTCACAGTCAAAGTTCTTATTTCATTTGAAGATATGGTGACACCCCTGATGGTATTAATTGGAGCAGCTATCATAGATATCAAAAACACATTTAATTCATTTTTGTTATAATAAATTGAGATGGGATCTACAAAATGTACGTGAATTATGTATGAGGTCAATGTAGTTATATTTTGCAAAACTAGGAGATACCTTGATCTATTTTTCAAGGTCATTAAGCACTGTGGAAAAGGACACTAAATTCGACCAGTTGAGAAAAATTAATGCTAACATTACCAAATATGCCACAAATGTTAATCATGTATGGAAGTTTGATATTGCATAAAATACATGACATTGACATAGTTTTTCAAGATCATGGAGGGCATGCATTTCATGAAATGATTTTTTTTGGGGGGGAGGGTATGTGATGGTCATTACACCTCGGTTTATACACATATACCATTACAGGAACATTATATGGTTAAAAATTTAGAGGAGCCATGGTGGCACCACTGGCAGCAATTATAAGAACTAACATTATAGGAATTAAAACACACACAAAAAAAATTATTAATTTGCTAAGTAATTGAAATAGAACTGCGAAATTTACACAAATATGCATCAGGCCAATAATCAAATTCTGTAATATGTTGTGTGATCTTGATCTATTTTTCAAGGTCACTGAGCACTTTAGAAAAGGACCTTAAATTCAGTATGTTGATGAAGAATAAGACGAATGATATTGAATGTTATAGTACCACAAATGTGTACCATCTAGAAGTTTGATATCGCATAATATGGATAACCTTGACTAATTTCTCCAGGTCATAGAGGTAATGTATTTCAGGAAATAATTGTTTTTGGTGATGGTCATCAGCAGAGCATAAAGCCCATGGGTCTCTTGTTTAAATCTTGTATAAGTTCAGTACACTGTAAAATCAAGTGGCAAAGAAGTTCTTGCAGTTTTAAGGCCTGCAGTTGTGCAACTGAAACATATTTGGCAAGACGAAGGACTCCTTTAATGAGGGGGCACCCGTACTGTTTTTGCTTTTTCTGGCCATCTGTCTGTCCATGGCTCTCTGCCCACCCTTTGTTTGTGAACACAATATCTCAAGACTTACCAGCCACCTGAAATCCAAAGCTACCTTCTTTTTATGTTGACACAATTTCCTGACTTGACTACATTTTGGTGATCTTGACCTCATTTTCAAGGTCACAGGAGCTATGAATGTGCTAAGTTTTACCCATCAGTCAATGCTTTGCATCGAAGTGCCTCCAGTTGAAGATTGATATGATGACTGCTTGTGACAACTTTGTAGCATATTAAAGAATAGGCCAGGAACAACATTATAAGAAATAAACTATATGTACATCCTGTCTTTCTGTTTTTAATGTGTGTGCTATGAGATTGAAGCCTTGCATTTCTTGATCTGAATTCTGCTTTCACCATTTATCAAGAAATACTGATAGTTATCATGATAATTGGATCAAAATATTTAAAGCCAGCCTTGCCATAATGTTGATAGTGTCATGATATTGGGTGTTCAAAAGCATGAAAAACAAAATCATTTTCCAGAATGAGAATAACTTTTCAATTTTGCAGAGCCCTGATCCTGATTGCATTGTTTGTTGGGATAATGGGGTCTTCTGTGAAAGGATTTGTCACCAGTGCCTTCTGGTGGCTGGTTGGAGCATCAGGATTCATTGGCCTTTATTTTCTCCCCACTTGGCAAGCATTTGCAGGTAACTTGGGCAAAGTATATACAGCAGAATCTCCTTATTAGCACCACTGAAGGGACTGCAAACATGGTCTTGATACATGTACATGTATGTACAAATGTATAACAGGGGAGCATTCTTAACAGAGCATAATTATAATTTGATTAAGGATAAACAGTTGAGACTGTTTATTGGTTGCCTTTACTCTCTCAATGCCAACTGCAACTGAAGTCAAACTGCTTAAGATTAACTGTTCTCAATTAGAAGAAGGAGCCTGTATTCATGTTTCTTGTGAAGAGACCTTTCATTCAAGTACTAGTATGCCTGTAGTTCCAGACAATATAATGGTCCAGGTCAACAGCTTTCCCTTAATGCTCTTTGGGTACATTGCATCCAAAGCATGCTGAGGAAAGCTGTTAACCCTTTCCCCTTGCCTTGACACTTGAGTCAACAACTTTCCTTGGCATGAGTTGGGCACTAAGTGCCCAACTCATGCCAAGGAAAGTTGTTGACCTGGGGCATGTGATCTTGATAGGACTCATCTACAATTCTCAGTCAAAATTGTTTTTCATTACTGTTGAAATTAGTTGAACACACTGAAGCAGACGACATTTGACCACCAGCCGGTTTTGGCCCGTTTAAGGGCGAAAGGGTTAACTCAGTCAAACACATGGCACTGAAGACTTAATGTAGAAACAATCTCTGTATGGAGCTGGTCTTATTATACTGCTGTATAAATGCCAGCCTCGTACTGAAAGCATGATTAAAGCAGATAAATAGATTCTGGAATTCACAGACCCAGATCAAGTATTTTATCAGATCTTTCTTTGCAGTTACGTGGTAAAGAGCAGGAAGCTATCACAAATTAATGTTTATCAAAATAAACGGCAAAAACAACCCCTTAGTGTCTATTTAATTCTAATTTTTTGTGTGTGTGTCACTGGGCAAAATGGAAGATAAATTACTCTCAGTCAGTCTAGCAAATCAGTTTTGTGCACTGTAACAACTTAAAGTTGGACATGAACCATATCAGAAGGGGTACTGGAATATTATATGCAATGTGGGTGGGTCATATATACCTACATGTGTATAAATGTACTATGTACAGCTTAAGTCCTTGATCAGTTTACACAGTCATGCATGTTTTAATAGTTGCTTTTGTTAAAAATTATACATCTTGCAAGTGTTGGCAAACATTGGCATTTTGTCTTCAGTAATCATAGTGATGGAACATACATGTATGTTGCTCTATTGTAGGTGGCATTGTACTGGCAATGTTCGTTATGTCCATCTGGCCAGAGATGATTGACAGGCTGACGGCTTGCCCACCAGGCAGGACTCTGCCACTAGCAACCCTGGTTATGATCTGTGAAATCCTCTTCTCTGTATGGACCGTAGCATACAACTTTGTCCCGGGAGGGGTGTACACCCGTGAACATACTGGCTATTTGGTCGTATTTGTGATGGTCACTATCGGCCTAGCGCTCTTCACGGGTAAGTGTGTGGGACAGGGTGGGTGCATAAGAGAGATTTGTCTTTGATTGTGACTTTGGTATTGTTTATCTTTTGCATTATGTCGTGCTTTGTATAGACTTGTCTTTTGTGGTTTGGTAAAACTCTTATTTTAGGGGTGCAAGTCCTAGTACCTAAATGCTCCAATTTTTTATGCAAAAATTAACGTAAAGATGGCCAAGATGTTCTCATCCAATGAGAAACAAAAGTACATTTATAAACAACCAATCACAGACAAAGACGTATTTAGCCATATCCTTTTTACACAGGATGCTCAAGAAGATGCAGAGTGCAACTTGAGCTCTTTGCAGGAAGGTGGCATGTTGACACATGAGGTTTCTGCCCCATTTCTTCCCTATTTTTCAAAAAGTCCATCCATGTTTAGGCAGAAGGGGCCTGCGGTATAAAACACATGGCTATTTCAGGATGCTCTGAATTTAAGTGTATGCCAGTGGCATGAAAATCTTGGCAATGGTAGGAATGGTGCCAGTTCATAGGAACTCTTCCTCACTTGGACTTGTACCTCTAAAGTGGAGTTTTACCTGTGCTTTTTTAAAACAGGGAAGGAGAAAAACTTTGTTATTTTCGCATACATGTATAATGCACACTGCAAATGTTGCCTCATGGTGTTGTGTTTACATCTGATGTATCGGCATGCTTTGTGGGGGAAGTTTCAGTGGGATAACTGTGCTTTTAGTGCTTGTGTTCAGCTTGTGTTCTAGCCAGCAGAATTGCCAGCCTCCAGATATTTTAAATTCAAAGGCAAGCAAAAAATTGCAAAACAGCAATCCCTCTTTTGAAGGACCCCTCTTTTGGGAGACCACCTGCAGAACCTGACCAGTGGCCACCTAAGCTGACCCCAAAAGACCACTTATCTATCCAGAAATTCCCCATTTCTGAAAAGTAAAACCCAACTATTTTCTACAAGATAGGTTAAATAATTTGCCAAAACCAGTTTACAAATCCAAAACATGTTTATAATACCAACAAATGGGTAAACACATGATTGCAAGATGGAATGGGGTAAATAAGTGTACATCACTCATATTTGAACCTAAATTGTAGATGGGAATTCAAAGCAATGGTTTTAATAGTTGGTAGGCAGGCTGTACAAGAGCTTTAGCCTCCTTTGGGAGACCACCTGCTTTATGTTACCACTTCTTGGATGGCACTAGGAGTGGTCTCTCAAAGGAGGTACCCCTGTACATGTATTTCATCACTTGCATGTGTGCTCCAGTTATACATGCAGAAACTCTTTGCTTAGTGCACAAGGAAACTACGACATGCACATACAAAATGTGGTACAAGATTGATGCACTTCAGATTCATGAAACTCCTTGAGAAGTGGTTGGCAGCTCTCTGAAAGGGTTTGCAACATTGCTGCATGCTATGATCCCAAATGAGTAAGAGAGAGTGCTTACGCTTTGTGGAATGTTGTGAGAGTTGATCTGCATGCATCTGCAGGTAAGTCCACTACCGTGGTCCTGTCAGCTGCTCAGAAACCTGCAGTGGAGCCCATCATTAAAGCAAGAAAAGCGACTGTGACTGGAGGTGGGGGTAACCCATACTATGCAGCAGAGTTATTGAAAGGGAAAGGTAAGCTGAACTCTACACACAGTGAATGCTGGTCTTTATGGAAACCTCTTACATGGCCATCCGCTGCACTGTTGGAGTTTCATGACATCTATTTTTTAAGCTGGTTCAGTGAATTTCATGTATATGGGGAACATTGTGCAAATTAAGAGTGTTTAAATTGTGGAAGATCACTGGTTACATGCATGTATGTTTAATTGATAGTGAAATAACAGACCAATATTAATTTTAGTATGTCCTTTAAATATAATAGAGCTCTATAGAGAGAATCTACGTGCATGTAAACCCAAAACTACATGTACAACTGTTAATATTTTGTTTTGTGTCAAATGGAAAAAGAGGAGACAGCCCTTTAGTATGTACATGTATTGATTAGTTACAGTCAGAAGATTCTTGTGTTTTTCATTAAAATGATCTACTCAACAGGAAAGACTGCAGAACCACCTATTCAGAAGGAAAGTGCCAGCATCACTGGAGATAAAGGAAACCCACACTATGCTGCACAGTTGAAGAGGTTAAGAATAGGTATGTTCAGAACACAGGAAAATTTTAATTGCATTTTTAAAGTTGTTCTGGGGCACACTTAGTTTGAGGACAATCTTCTTTTAAAGCCAAATTGGTTCAGCACATGACTATATTTTATGTAAAATTACATTGGTTCTTGACATTTTGAACAACTGATAGGTATGTTTCCTGAAAAATGGGTACATCTGGAACCCTGCACTTGACCAAATAAGATATTTAGAGTAGATATTTTATGCAGCAGTGGTTAAAGGCCCTGTACCTCACTCCCTTGAGCTTTTAAGAAAGGAATGACAAACTTACAAATTATTGTAATTTTTCTGTTTTTTGACCAGGAAAATGTGTTCCATAAAAAACACCTGCAAGCCTGAGCACGCAATTTAAGACTTCCCTTCAATATTAACCCTTTAACCCTTAAAATTGCCTATTGTCAAATGTTGTCAGCTTTGGTGTTTTTTAGCTCTGCTGACTTGTCAGTCAGCAGAGCTTATAGAATCTGTTTGCGTCCGTCGTCTGTCGTCCGTCTGTCCTTCTTTCTGTCCTTCTGCAAAATTTATTTTAAGGACAAACTTTGCTACCACTCTACATACATGTATATAGCTGTACAAATCTAGACTGCAGTCCATGTGTTCCAATACTGTAAAAGCAGATCCCAGTCAGCAGAGCACAGGATCATCATGATCCTCTTGTTTACTTATTTCAACAGTTGTGACAAACAGTTTAAAAGAGAATTATAGGTGAGACCCATGAAAACAACAAAACCAAGGTCAGCAGCTATCCTTGGCATGGCTTGGCACTTGATCACCCCACCCTTGTCAAGGAGAACAGTTGATGCAGTCTTAACTCTTTCATTGCCAATCACGTCTAAAGTCAATCTACTAAAGTCAAACTAGTCTGAATTAGCATTAAAATCTCAGATTCCTATTCCTCGTAAAAAGACGTTTCATTAAGTACCAGCGAGCCTATAGTTCCAGAAAAAATATCTCAAGTCAACAGCTTTTCTGAGCACACATTGGGTGCCGAGAAAAGCTGTTGACTCAGTCCCAAATTTGGCACTGAAAGAGTTAGTTCAAGGGGGAACGATACTTTGTATTTTTTACAGCACCATCCAGCACAAGTGTAGATTCCCACACAGCATTTGTAGATTTGGGAGAAGAAATGATGCCTAATAGTTACGTGCGAGCATGTGAGTGTCTTATTTCAACTTGTTTTCTCCAGTGCAGTCAAGATTGTCATGTACACCATAATACAATAGGAAATGTTACTGGTTTAAAAAAAAGTAAAATGTTCTGTGAGAAGGATAATTTCAATAATTGCTTGGGTAGATTGACATGAGTTTGCATTGGATACCCACTACCAATCATATGATTTTGTGTAAAGGATACATTACAGGTATGAATATGTGTATTCAATGAGAAGATGCAGTAAAATGTATAAAGACAATGTAGCATTTTATTATTCCAACAAAACACTAAGTCTTCGCAAATGTAATACTCTGCAGCAGTACTCAGATCAGATATCTGTGGACTGGATAATTTTTAAATACATTGAGGTTTGTAATTTCAGTGTGGTGTTAAAAGATAATGTCAATATGATGTAAAACGGCAGTATTGCGCACATCGAAATACACATATGGAGTGGATGACTTCATTTATGTATCAGATCAGAAATATTCAGATATCACTGGATATATCTCACACAGTGTGCAAGGAACAGACGATGTCATTGTAACAAGGTTTCACTGTATACTATTATGCATGACTCAGTCATTTTGATACCTGTATAATGTGTGTATGCACTGTACGTTGTATGTTCATATAATAGTACTGGTGCTGCTGCTGGTGACAGGACTTGGCGGCTTTGTGTATCGTTACCCCAGACAACATTTCCAACCACCACTAAAGGTTTGAACATTTTTTTTTTTATTCTTAGAAAATAAAAATGAAAATACCTGATGAGTTCCCATTTTAGGTTGTATATACAGAAACATACATTCAGGGCTCAACACTGATGCTGTCCTTCCTACCAAAGTACAGTTGAAATACTTTTAGGGCATGACTTTATTTTGTCTGGTGTGGCAAGTTAAAATTGTAGTAGTAATACGGCGAAAACATGGACTGTGTAATCAGTTGGGGAAGGGGGAGGGGTTGCAGCTAAAATTAAGTAGATCTTGCAAGTATACTATTCTGACGGTAAACTGGGCTGAATGCAACTAAAAGTTCCTAGTGACATGCCATACATGTTCAGTAGCAACAAATATTGCAGCAGCCTGCCACAGTGCAAGTATACATATACTTTATGTATATATACCAGAAACCAGAGACAGTAGAAGTATTCATATACAGTATTCTGGACATAAATTTGGGAAGGGATGCTATTGAAAGTTCCTAGTAATATGCCTGGCATGTTGACCAACAAAAGATGTGGTACCTGACCACATTACAGATATAAGTATATGCATATGCCAGAACTGGAGATCCTGGAGGTATTCATACCGTTTTGGACTTTAAGTGGATAAAAGTAAGAACATATAGTGTATTGGGTATGAATGACAACTTGTGTCTTGTTTTTTTGTTCTTTTTTTTTTTTTAATCTGGTCAACTTTTGGTTAGGGTGTGCAAGAATAAATATTTGTGGCATATCCTCATAGGAAATGTTACAGAGTTATGATGCCTCTTGAATAAAGTGTCCCACTGCATAAAGCCATAAAAATGGCCAAATTGCGTTTCCTTTTTTTTTTTTTTTGGTTACATTTTAGTTAACAGGTTAAGGTTTTGTACACATAAACATTCACTGCATTCTATGGATCAAATAAGATCCAGTAGTAATTCAGACAAGCATAAAGTACCATTGGTAGATGACCATACACGTACATGTACATGTGATTCCCATAGTTGTAATACATTTATATACATGTACAATTAAGCTTCCATGTTGTGAATAGGTCCATCCAAAGGCAGACTTCACAGCAGCGATTTGGACATATCACTTTGGGTATGACAACCAGGGCTGGCCCAGTCTGGAGAGGGGTGCCAGGTTGTTGAATGACACAGGTAAAATATGACTCTTCCTGTAGCTAGTTGCTGAGGGGTCCATCTGTACCATGTTGCATGTATTGGATAGCCTTGGTTGTACTGAAGGTAAACATTTTTTTTCATTCATGTAAACAAACTGTTGTAGAGTCTACCACTGTGACTACAGTGGGAAGGGGGGTTTTTTTTTGTTTTTTTTTTTTTGTTTTTTTTTTTTTGTTTTGTTTTTTTTTGTTTTTTTTGTTTTTTAACTGATCATGCCAAATCAGTACTGAAATTGGTCTGAAATAGGTTTTCCCAAATGTAAATTCAGTGACTGGTAATCGCTTTACTTTCACATTTTTCACGTGTATGATTTTTTTTGTGAGTTTTCAAAAGTTCACAAATTTGCAGGGTCTTGAATTTATAATTAAACAAAAAAAAAGCAAGTAGGTGCAACATACACCAGGGTGCTGTATGTTGCAATATGTTTGTCTCACCTTGATACGCTGCATGTGTTTTGCATAAATTTCACTACATTGTGGTAGTGCTAAGCTTCAATTTGAGTTCTCAGTAGGTAACTGTATCTGTTTTACTTCATAGTTTCTGTATGTTCTGCTTGCAATGTTCACGCTACAAGGAAGCAATAAAAATTTGGGTTGTCTTGCCCCTTCCCTGCTGAAATTTCACAAAAGCAATCAGATGTAAGTTGTCTGTTTTAATGTTTTGACTTAAAAAATTCTGCAAGTATAATTTGGGTTGTCTTACCCCTTCCCTGCTGAAATTTCACAAAAGCAATCAGATGTAAGTTGTCTGTTTTAATGTTTTGACTTTAAAAATTTTGTGTTCATAGAAATCATTTTGGCTCAATAAGATAGATAATGAAGACCTATCATGGTGGCATACTGCAGGTCAATAGCTTTTGCTATAAGGTGGGGAAGGCACATTGGGAATGCCAAGGAAAGCTATTGACTCCATCGTATTCTGACCAGGAAAGGCTTTTGGCTAAATGCCAAGGCTCTCCACTTGTCGAGCATTCTGAAACAGTTGTCTACACAGATGCCATTACAAAAATTAAAATAAGTTATGCTTGATATCCTTCTTTTGTGGATTTTTTTTTGCAGAAATCACAATAACTGATAAAAACACGTTTTCAACTGAAAAGTATTCACATACATTTTGGTTCAACCTGAGGAGTTTGTTTACTCCTCAGGAAACCAGCCTGAACAAGTACCAGCTAATGAAATGAGGGTCCCATGGGGCATTAAATATTGGATATAAAGTACACAATCTTTGCTCCAAGTTTAAACAGGATGTCACCAGCATGTGGATGGTATTTCTTTAATTTCAGGTGCTGATGTGATCACACTGCTGGAGAGTGATGCATCAAAGCCATTTCTAGGAAATAATGACCTAGGCATGTGGCTTGGAGAGAGACTTGGCATGTATGTTGACTTTGGCCCATCAACCAGAGATCATACCTGGGGGTAGGTATAGAGATCATTTTCAGTAATAGGATGTATTGATATCTAAATGCGGTCCTACTCTAACAACTATTGAGCAAAAGAGGAAGCCACCTGAATCAGGGCAGATCCATGTATTTAGCATGGTCAAAAGTACTTTCTCAACAAAATGAACAACACAAACACACAATAATCTTAAGAAAATGTATTAACATATATTTGAAACATAAAGAATACCTAAAATAATTAGAAATGGGCTCTCTTTTGGTTGAAAAGGTGTTATGTAGGGATGTTTATGTAGAATATGATACAAATCTGCCCTGATCATGGTGAAAGCATGAGTCTGTTACCCCGGCAACACAGGAAGTGAGCTGGATCGCAGTTAAATATGAGTGTCTCCTATTACATTCTGCTGCATTCTTTACTTATTAGTACACTTGGTGTCCATTGTGAAAAAATGTCTGATAGTTTTTTTGTTTTGTTTTGTTTTTTGTTTTTAATTCCATGTGAGAACATGTAGGAGTATTTTAGTGAGCAAGATTTTGATGCTGAATTTAAGACCCTTCTGAGAGAAGACACCCCACCTGAACACACGAACACTGGGGGATCCAAGTTGAACACAGATGTATCAGCATGCCACTTGTTCATATTAAAAATTACTGCGAGCATCTTCAATTGTAAATGTGGTTTCAATTGCGTCTTTTGTGTCATAAAAAATAGTATGCTATCAGCAGTGTTTGAAAAAAAGCCTTTTTACTTGTCTGAGATAATATGATGGACAAGTCAACTTGTCAGGGCACTTGTGTAAATTTTACATGCATTTCAATATGAACAACACTCATTTGATCAAACGTGCCTGACAAGTGAAACTTTGCAACACTCATTTTGTCAAATATGCCTGACAAGTGAAAATTTTCATTATTTGTATCACTGATCGGTCAACAGTTTTCCTCAGTCCACTCTGGGGATGATGCACAAAGACTGGCAAGGAAAGCAGTTGACTCAGTGTATTTCCAGAGGGATAGAAGGCCAACAATTTTTTACGTGTGTACAGAAGTATGGGATGTTTATGTATACACTAAAACCTGCCTAGGCTGAACGCCCTTGGGACTGTATAAAAGTGTGGCTCAGGTTTCAGCAAGAAAATACGAACCAACAAAAGGTGTTCAGCCAGAGATTTTTTTTTTTCTTTTTGATAACTTTGAATGTTGTTACCCTTCAGGCAGTCTGTTGGTCTTGTAAGCTCTGGGTCCAGGCCACCTTTTGGTCATACTTTTAGTTGCCTTACAGTTGAGCGACCACTGTACATCTGGTAGATTGCATGTACTGGTTAATATTCACAACAAATTTTGTAGACACACTTGATATGCATGCATTTTTCCAGTAGAAGCACTCCTTCATTGTTGTTGGTATTGTCCATGGTGGAGGCTTGCACTGTGTTTTATTTTCAACTACAGGTATGTGACTCAGCTTACATGTAGGCCTACAGTGGTACCTGGTGTATGTGGCCACTTCTTCAGCCAAGAAGTGGCCATATACAGCAGGTGACCAGTCATAGCAGGTAAATTTACAAAGAAACTGACTCCTGTGTTCAAGTATATAGTGGCCACAAAAAGCAATGTAGCTGTTCATGGCAGTGGTTGCATACCGCAGGTACCACTGTAGATGAATCTGTACCATCAGCCCCACCAGAATAGGAAAAGTCAGAACTAACTCTATGGTGTGTATTCGCCCCAATACACAACTGAACACAAAAACATCTGGAGGGCTAGAGCTGTATATTCCCATTAGTTTGTATGTTAAAACAACCTTGAATGAACTAGTAACTTTTGTAGCTGTGGTTATATGATTTTTGTGAGTTATTTAGTTATGCATCTAGATTTACTGTTTCTATGTGCAGTAGTTTTCAAGTTATTCAGTTGTAAATTACAATGTAAAGCAATGGGAATACACAACCCTAGCCCTCCACTGACTGCAGTGCCCTCTTTTAGGCAGTTCTTGAACCTTCTGTTCCTGCCCAGCCTATTGCAACAACCTGTGCATGTGTACACACATGACATATCCAGTAAAACCTCTCTCACCGAACACCTCCGTATACCAAACACCTCTCTGTACTGAACACCATTTCTTGGACCCAAATATATATTTCCAATGTAACCAAACCTCTGTATACCGAACACCTCACTATACCGATTTTTTTTTTACATTCCAAGGGTGTTCGGTATAGGGAGGTTTTACTGTACATGTATTTGTTTTCTTACAGCAACCTGATACTGTCCAAGTACCCCATAGTCCAGTCCACACACCACCTCCTGCCCTCACCAGAAGGTATGTACATGTTGTCAGGGTCAGTTGTATGAAATGTGTTCTAGAACATGGATCTGACTCCTGTCAGAAGAGTCACTGTGGCCAAATGGTTACAGTCCTTGCTTTCTTTTTTGTGCAAGGGGCATGGGGTTAGCATCCTGGCAGATCCAAGGGACTTTAATGTGTTTGGCTCTTCACATGCAGTGACCACTTTACCACTCAAAGGCTCAGTGGGACATGTTTTAGTTTAATACCTTTGCCTGATTATGTCAGGGGTGATGATAGGGGCTGCAAGTCTCCTGGTTCAGTGGTGGCTGCTATTAGAAATGCACTCACAACAGGTCTCTGCACACACGTGTGTGAATGGTTGATTGAGTGGCACTTGTAAGAGGACCCTGGGGAAGATACAATGTAAGCGTTTGCTTACCAGATGTATACCCTCTATAAATAAGGTGTATCTATCTGTCCATCTATCAGGTTTAAAAAGACATGGATTGTGAGCATTGGGAGATTTTCAACCATATGTGAAAAGATTAATATGCCCAGCAATCTGTTTGAAAATGTTGATGCCACAATTGAATGAGTCCTTGAATATTTGGCTAACTGTGAAAAATTTTAAGTGCATGCACATGTACAGTCTCTCAATGTATAACAAAATAAGTGAATGTTTAACAAAATATATATAGTGCAACAAAGTGGAAGCCATTCATAACTTATGCATGTATTGTAAGTGGAGTAATATGCATTATAAGTGGAGTAATATGCATTATAAGTGGAGTAATGTGCATTGTAGGATGAGTAATGTGCATTGTAAGTGGAGTAATGTAATAGGAGTAATGTGTATTTCGTCCACCAGGTGAACTTGCCCCAGCTGTAACAGCAACAGTAAACTTTACCGGTAACCTGGTCGACTTTCTGGTCACACATATGGGTAATGACCGTGATGTTCTGGACCGGGAGCAACAAGCACAGTTCTTGGCCAAAGAGGCCAGCCAGGCGTGAGTTTATGGGTATCCCTGCTGCATTGAAAAGATTCAATGGCATGTGGCCCCATCAAGTTTTGGTGTTTACTATGATACATCTGGCTTTAAGCCTTTCCTGTTGAAGTAAGATGAAGGCCTCCTCTGCAATCAGCATTCAAATTATTTTTAAGATTAGTTGACAACATTGAAGCAGACAATTTTTGACCGGTAGCTGGTTTTGGCCAATTTAGGGTGGAAAGGGTTAAGTTGCATCCTACTGTAGACAGGGACCAATGTACATTTAAATATAATCAGTATCAGCATTGAACATACTGCTTTTCACACTGCTATGACAGAGTCAGCAGGTGGCTTCACCTATATGTATATGAGTCAAATGCTCAGTGATATTTATGTTGAAAAGAAACATTGAATGGCAGAAAAATGGAAAAAGGTCCCACCAGCAGAGCTCAGCTATAAGACGGTTGTGGATGTTCTCATGCACTCCATGCCACAATATTTAAGTAGTTTTAATTAAGAAAAAATACTTAACATAGCAACATACATGTGTCTCCAATATTTGTATGTGCGGTGGTATGGTAAAAAAATCAGTAACACCCCATTTCCACACTTTCTTAGTTCACAGACAGTTCAGTTTTTGGGCATCTCTGTGTGTTCAAACAGCAGTGTATGTAATTTGATTTTCAAGTTGAAGTTTGTTCCTATCAAGTAACAAAATTAAAAAAGATACACAATACAATTACACCCCTTAGAAAAGTCAGCTACTTTTGCTAAAGTGGAGCACATTTTGGTCAAGTTTGACAGCTCACAATAAACAGTTACACACATAATGCACATGTGTTTGGTGTCTTTTTCACTTTATATGCCAAACACATGAAAGGAAAATTTAAGCTTTTTGAAACACAAGTGCTAAGACAGTCTTCAGTTCAAAGATGATTCTCTACCCTAAGAAGCCTATAATGCTTTATCACATGGCTTGAACGGAATATTAATTGACTGCTGTTGCCTTTGATGTAGTGTGGTTTCTTGGGATGCATTTTCTAGAAAATGCAGACCTCATACATGCAAAGCAGATAATTTTGAAAGTACATGTACATGTGCTTGTGGTTGCCAACCAAATAAAGTGACAAAGTGTTAACATTTTGTAGGCTGAACATTGTGTACACTATGCATGCTACAGTGGAAAATGTTAACTTTCATTATCTTCAGTGTTGCCAAGTGTGCCACTTTAGTATCAGATCTACCAATTTTTGATCCCATCTAAGTACTACGTAAAAAAAGTCCCTGAAAAGCCCATTTCTTGTTACTTTCTAAAATCCCTACTTAAATCAACGTAATTTTAACAAATGTCCAACAAAAATTGGAAATAAGGTTGAGTAATGACTCAAATTTCAGAAAAATGCATCATTTCACCCCTATTTTTCAAACTTTTTCTACATCGGGGGGGGGGGGGGGAATACCCCCTTCCAAACCCTCCCCCCTTCTTCCCTCCACTGCGTGGAAAATTCTACTTACTTTTGGCACCCCAAGCTTGGCAACACTGTATCTTGGAGTAAGCAGGCCCAACACATTTGGAATTGGGACTAACATCATGAACTGTGGCGTAATGCCTATTGCCATTAACAATGATATACAGTATACTCAGCCACAGTGAAGTAGGAAAATCAGGATAATCATTTCTGACCTAAAAATTTGATTCTTAACTAGTTGGTGTTGTCAAGTACAGTACTGCTTTCGCATATGTGTTCTGAAGTTCCATTGTTCCACTTCCAGGAAGAATCCAATAGTATTTATGGGGTATGTGACTTCTCGGCCACACACTCGGGATTACAAGACATTGACCAAACAAGGCAAACTGAAAGACATAGATGACACGGACTACTCGCGCTTCTGTGAATACATAATGTACCGAGGATTAATCAGGTGATTAAGAGGGACTTGTGTGCGGGAGCATTACAAAGTAGTTGAAATGGTTTGCAGTTTAAATGTTCATATTTTGGTACCTTAATATAGCAATGTGAAGTGCAGTAGCTTGGCGTAAATATTATGTATGTATGTGTGTGTGTGTGTGTGTGTGTGTATATACATATATATATATATATATATATATATATATATGTATGTATGTATATATATATATATATATACATATCTACGTGACAACAGAAAGTTACCCCTCGGCATATATATCAGACGTAACGTCGGTTAGCCCACAGTTCCTGATGAGTTGTGAAACACAACGAAACCGGTCGAACTTGTTCTACTTCTAGCTATTGTGACCCTTGCTTGGTCCTTACAAAATATATATATATACATGTATATGTATGTATGAAGTGCTGCATGTAATATTAGCATTTACAATTTTGACCTCTAAATCTGGTGAAATGTGATGAACAAAACTTATTAGAAGTTTGTCTTTATGGACTAGTGTAATGAAGATGGTTCATGTTTGGCCCAGCAAGTTTTGTCCACTGTTGATTTCTTAATTATGCTGTGAACTCCTCAGCTAAAGATACCTAACTGGCATACATCCCATTTCACAAGGTGGTTTTCACCTTCATTTCTTCCTCGCAAGCCTTGGCTACAGGCGTCTGCACTGACCCAGACTCCAAACAATACCCAGCAAATGACATTAATTGCCATCACATAATCGGTGACCTAGCACTTTAGTCAATAGATAAGTGGCTCTGATTAACTTTGTGCATTAACTTTTCTCGTCAAATTTAAATGAAAAAGGTGGTAATCATGTTACTTTTGAGAAAAAGCTGTATCAGATTGATCATGAAAATCAGTTGTAAGAAAATGAACTTGTGCGTCTACTTTGTACGAAGAGCCAAAGGGAAGTGTGCACAGGCAGCTGTTTTGATTATCAAAACATTAAGTGAAAGTGAGAAAATGGCTGGCTCAGAGTGTGCACACACTGATGAACTGCTGGCTTAAAAAATATACTGTACTTCTGGCAAGGAAAAGAGACAAATGAAGGTACAAAATCTACTTCCCTCGTAGTTGAAGTGTACATAAAGATGGGTGGGCACACACATGTTCTTTCAGACTGTTTGGTCTGATAAGCCAGTCACTTGCATATATTGAATGCACAGTAAACGTTTTTTTCAGTGTCACTGTTAGTTATGTTCCTCTTCCAACACAGACTTGGATATGCACGGGTGTCGCATGGAGGGCTCAGTGACACAGAACTTCAGATGGCAAGGTGGCGTATACCAATAGATCACAAGAACTATGAGGACCATGACCGCCTCACTACAGATGCATCCTCAGTAGAGCCAAGCACTCACTTTAGTGAAAGGTGCGTACATCAAATGTTTTTATTTTAGGCTAATAGCCCATATCAAAGCGTACAGTGGAAAGACATTTAGTAGTATGAATGAAGTGTACAAAATACACAAGTCTCCCAATATGTATGAGCAAGATACCTGGTTAGATACGTCGGGAGCTTAAATCTTTCAGTGCCAGTCACATCTAAAGTCGATCTACTAAAGTTAAACTAGTCTGAATTATCATTAGGATCTCAGATTCATGTTCCTCTTAAAAAGACCTTTCATTCAAGTACCAGCATGCTTTTAGTTCCAGAAAAGATATCCCAAGTCAACAGCTTTTCTCGGCGTGCATTGGGCCCAATGCACATTGAGAAAAGCTGTCAGCTAAATAAAAATTTGGCACTTAAAGACTGAGTTAAATGTCAATGCCTTAGAACACTGTTCCACCTTCTTCTGAGTTCATTGGTAAACTGTACATGTTAGTGGCAATTAAAAAAGGTGCACAGCAGAACATTATGACTGTGGCCTAATCGCTGCACCAGGCTGAAAGTATACTGTCTCACAAGCATTTCAAAAGTGGGCATGTTATTCATGATTAGGGCTTCATTAATACAACATCAGGTAGGTAGCCCAAAGAACCATCCTGAATGTGTTATCAACTCTTTGTAATTGTGTCCAAGAGTGATGAGACTATAAATGCGCACCATAAAATTTTGCACAGTACGCAAGAAAAGAGACTCAGTGTCTTTTAACCTCATGTGTGCACATAGAAAATTTGTGATTGAGCATATTGGCCCTAGCATATACATGTATGCCTCTAACCTGGTGGGACATGTCTTGTTCAACAGACCCAGACCTGTTGATGAAAGAGCCAAAAATCTTCTGGTGGTCATGCTTGCCACATGTTCATGCTCAAAGTAGGCAATGGCCATGTGTGTTTGGTCAGTCACATCCTATGGCATCACGTAGCATTGAGCCATTCAAACCCAGAAGTGAAACTGCACATTGCCAGCATGTGCCATTTGTCCTAATGACCACACTTAGCCCATGGACCTACTATCTGAAGGACTGAGCACCAGCGGCACTTCAAACACCGGAGCTTTGTTACCAGCGGGTGGGGTAAAACACGCAGGCTTCAGTTTTGTATTCACGGCTGCTGGTCTGCCGAGCGTTGAACGGTGGGTCGAAGGTTCACTTCGGTAGTATTTTACCTGTATAAATAATTCATTTTATTGCATTTTTCAAGTTTCAAATTTTTAATTTATATTTGTTTTGGTTTTTTTCCTTGTTAGTCTACCCCTCCATGGTCTTCCACAGTAACGTTAGTAGAATATCCATGACTCTATGGCATGCGTATAATATGCATGTTACTGGTATTTACAGGCCCCTTATTGGTTACTGGGCCCAGAAATCAACAATTTGACCACTTTATCATTGCAAAATTTTCATATACGCCGGTACTGGCCATAAATTTGAACTGCACCAAAATAAACCTTATTTGCATACAGTCGTTTTATGTAGACTTAAAGTGGCGATCTAGTGAACACATATGAACGGACATTGCTCACCATTTCTCGCGATTGTGAAAAATAGGCAACAGTAAGCCATATAAAAGTATACCTTTTCTAAAAGCTTAGTGTCTAGCGCAAACGAAGATAACACCTTTATTAAAATCTATCCAACAGTATTTATTTTATGAAGCCACAAAGTCGGACAATCGTTTGTGCCAACCCAAAGCCACTGCAGCGAAATTGGGAGGTCAACAGATTATCCGATGACCACTTCCGTCCGTTTTACCGCTAGCGTAGATTCTTGGCCATCAAAACGTGTTTTGTATTGTCGATAACGCAAACGAGCCCTGTTTTAGGTCACGAAAGATATTTATAGTTGTGCCTTGTACATGTACTTTGGGTGAAAGCTCTGCGAATGACGGTGAAACTACAAAACTATTCCCGTTATCAACAAACAAAAACACATTTTTAGAGAAAATAAAAGACTTATCATACATGCCAAGTCTGAACAGAATCGAGCCAGTGGATTTCTCCCCAATTTCGCTGGAAGTGGCCGTTCCTTCGTAAAAGTGAACCCGAGAAAACAGGCTATATCTCTCGGTCTAATGATCTTTGACCTTCGTCGGTGAATGCCACCAAAACTATTCGAGACAGGTTCTATTTTTGAACTTCCGCGATAAGTACGACCTCCCTAGTTGTCTATCAATGTTCAAAACATGTAAAATATAGTGATTTATAGCTAAAAATCACATATTCATAAGGAGGTACGTCTCCTGTCCTTTTAAATACCCTCGTGGAAATTTAGCGCCATATGACGTTTTCGCGGAAGTAGGCGGAGTTACCCAGCGAGCATGCGTACTAGAACTTGAGAGAGCTAATTATGCAAATGTGCCAAAGATAACCGCTGCCGCAACAGCCATGAAAGTCGACGATAGCGAGGGATGAAGTGTACAATACAAGTAGGGTCGAATGAATCGCACTTTTCATGAAAACACCAAGCGATGAATAAGAATCTGTTTTAAATTACCCCCACATGTCTCACTGTTCTGCGATTTTCACAGGTTGTTTTGCTTGTTTACAACAAGTTCCAGCCAAACAGGCTTCATTCAGGCTGGCGGACGGGTTTCATATTCACAGACTTGAAACGCTAACCAAGAAACTAATAAACTGAACTTCAATGTTGACGAACGGTGCATTTAGCCCAATGAAACCCGAAAATGGTGAAATAAATTGTGGTCATAAAATAATAAGATTGGATCACAGCCCCATCTCATAGCATTTTATGTGTACATACTCAACTTCTTCCCGTAACTCGCCAAAATGCCACCGCGAAGAGCAGGCTACTGCAGCCGAGGGGACGGGGACGGAGCAGGGGCAGGGGCAGAGGCTCTGGTCACACTTGTTTCATTGTCCAAGGAAATATCCAGTGCACGCATACATTTTTCAGTTAACTTTTATTTTTTTTTTTTATGCGTTACTGATAAATGAGTTTTCCCGTCGTCGTCATCGAGACTGTCCGATTCATAATCGGTGCCGGTGGATGTGGATGGCACAACCGCTGAAACTAAAAGCTGGGGCCTGGGCTCTTTAGGCCACGTTCGGTATTACGAGCCCTTGTCACTATCGGCAAGTTTTGTCCTGATATCCGTGTCCATTCGTACAATATATTTTTTTTCTTTTGCGACCCTTTTTCCTTTTTCTTTTGATGGGCACGGAGGAACAACTCTGAAGTTGTGTTGGAGTCAAACCTCGACCCGCTGACCTCGCTAGATATGTATCAGTGTGGACGCATCACAGGTCACGTGACCCAACAAACGGGCACGTTCAGTGGCAGCTTTGTTTACACTCCAGTTTGGTGCCACCCCGTCAGGAAAAACAACGAGTTTAACGTCAATGTAAAAAGTATTTAGCAACGAAACAATGCAGAACTTAAAGTAAACTTGTTAACAGACCAGAAAATGTAAAAAGTGAAACATCGTTGATTTTTATGTTGTTCACTAGATCGCTACCTTAAAGTTCTGCACTAGACTGGCATTTATTGAGAAAAGCATCTAAAGCATATAAGGTTTGTCTTAAATGATCAATAGTGATGCTGCCCCATAGAGATGGCAATCCCTTCATAAAATCCTTACTAATCATTGTAGAACAAAAATTCAAACGCTGTTTTGCTTGTCGTGGCAGAATGGGAATGGCAAGGCCACTTGCGCAATCGAATGCTCAGTGGGAAAGGCCCCTTATATCATTGCGCATCCAAGCTTATAAGTTCCGGTCAAATGACGCCACGGGTTGCCAACTAGAATTGGCTTGCCCAAGTGTGACTGCCACCTGCCCATGCGGTACCAGAGCCGCGGCACAAAGGGCCCCATTTATTGCTTTTCTCGTTGTGGCGATCAGCATAAAACAAAGGCGGATAAAAGACATAGTTATTTATATAAGTGAGCTTAATGGGTTTTGCGCTACTGAGATATGCCGTGCTCAGTCTTTCAGATAATAGGTCCATGCTTAGCCCGATGCGAGCACATGGCACATCATGCTGGCAAAACTAGCATTGGTCTCACTGGCGCAAATGACAAAAATGATGCTAGCAATACAGACCACAAATCATGGGCTGGACTGCAGCTTCACAAAAAGGAAGAGACAACAGTTTGAATGTTTTGCTTTCAAAGTATAAACAGCCAAATTTCTCTGAATTAAGGATTTAATCAAACTCATCAGCATAAGAAGCACACACATCAAATAATAGTTGCAGACCTTTCACAGAAGGGCATAAAAGAGTTCAATCATCAGCGTACATAATGTGATTCAACTGTACATTGTTTATGTTGCAACCAGTTCCACATACTTAAAGTCTGACACTCAAAGAATCCATGTAGACAGTGAACAACTGGGGCAATTAAATCACACCCTCTCTCACCCCATTAGAGCTGCTGAACCGTGAAGATAAAGCAGACCCCCATTGTAAAGGTCTGTCTTTCATAACAATAACTCGTAAAAGTCACCACAAAGGGTTTTACCCCTCGGTCCAATAAGACCTTGAAAAGAATCCAATGGTTTGGTTTGAACGTATTTTATTTCCAAAAGAAAAACAATTGGGAAGAAGGGCAAAGCCCTATATTAATCCCTCTTGTGGAGAAAAGACGGAAACACAGGACTGACCAATGGTTTATGCAATCAAATGCCTTTGCAGCATCTAGGCAACAGACAAATACATGGCCACTATGTAAAGAAAATAAGTATGTCAGGACGCTGGTGAATTTGTTACAGATGACACGTTATTGTAATTGTTTCCTTGTCACAGTGAGACAGAACCAAAAGCTTTTCTTGGTGTGGGTGGGATGCTGTGCCCAACCCAGGCCAAGGAGAGCTGTTGACCTGGGGCATGCTGTCAGTTGATAGGGCTTAACTACAACTCTTGCCACAAGTATTTTTCCATTGATAATAAATTCAATTAAAAGCATAAAGGCAGAAGACAGTTTATGTCCAGGCCCTTGCAGGTGATTTGAGCAAGAAAAGATTAAAAACTTCTTGTTGCTTATATTTAGGTATGTTAACCAGTGTGGGCTGTGGAGGTGGTGGTGGGATGTCAGTTTGAGGATTGAGCAAAATACAATTGATATCTGTGTTGTACCACCACATTAGCTCCACCTTTTTTTCTTATTTTGTTGGGGGGGGGGGGGGAGCAAGGATGCTTAAAAAATTTTGATTAATTTGTTATATAATTGACTTTGTGGTATTACTCTTCTCCTGAAATATTAGAAGAACATTTAAAATTAAACACATACTCATTTTGTCTCCTACCCACAATTACATGTATCATACTAATATCTCTAACATTTTTGTGAAAAATATTATTCATTTTATCAATGTAAAATTATTCTCATTGCAGTAGTTTAAAAATTGAAGAGAAAAAACATTATTACACATTTAGTAGGTGAAATACAATGTACATGTACTTAAAGAGTACCTTTTGTTTTCAGGTTTGGAAAATACAAAGACGGCCATAATTATATACAAAATCACAACTTCCACATGAGTACCCCAAAGTATTTCATCAAGCACTAGCAAGAGAAAACATGAGACTTGCTGACGTGTATTTAAGAGACTGAATACATGTATTGTCAGAGATGGGATTATTATTGCATGGCTTGCCATCCCAAAAGAACATAATGTCTGTGCGTTAAGTTTTGCAAAATGCCCGTGTTGCATGAATGATGTGATGAAAATGCACTAGCGTGTGCATGCATTCAATCTGCAGGACTGATCCCATATAAGCTTAATACGGTTCAACAAGCAAGCAAGTACATGTGCATTCATTTCACCTCACAAGTTGTTGAATATTTGTACTTATTACTCCCCGTATTTGGGCAAATGGTGTACAGTGTGGTTGGTGAGAGGTCTGATCTGGGGCTGTTTTGTGAAGGCAGCCAAGTGGAACACTACATAAGACCACGAGGATTGTATTCTCTTGAACGTCACAGCTGCAGCGTAGATTGATAATTTTGTGAGTGTGACTTACATTTTTATAACAGTGAATTGCTTCCATACATTCCTATGAGGAACATTTTTGTGTCAAGGTGGACTGAACAAATTTACTTTAAAATGGATCAGTTTTAACCGGAGCAATAAAAATGAAGTATCATGTCTAATTTCATATACATGGATATTGATAATGATATTGCTGTGTACCTTTATGTAGAGAAGAGGCATGGAGTTGGATTTATTATTTTATCTTCCATTTTATATCCAAGTCCAATGAGTACTACGCATTATGCATGGATCAATGGTTTGGGGTAGATATTTTATAAAGCTGTATTAAAGTCCAGTCCCAGTAAACATATTCAGTGCTTAAGCTCTCAATACCCAAGGTTTGCAATGCCCAATTTAACAAACCAGCCAAACTGGAATTGAGGATATACGGCAAGTTACCAGTGACATTCAAAAATTACTGAATATTACTTTGAATTCAAATAGAAAGTATGGTTAACTGTACATTTTCAGAAAATTAAGAAACCGAGGATGCTATTCATTTCAATTTCACCTTGTCAGGTGGTTGCAGTGTTTGTTTAACAATTACACAAGTGATCATCATATTTTAGCACAAATATTGCTGCAAATTATTCTAGATCTTAACATATTTGCCTCAAATATGCAGCAAACTGAAGTTTATGCACATGTATTGAATAAAAAAAGGGTATCTCAGATTTTTCTGTTTGTGTTCCCTTTTGTCACCAGGTTTGATCAAAGGTGACTTGCCTTTGATGTGTCAACTTTTCAACATCAAACAGCTGTATATGAGGAACAACAACAAAAGTTCAAAATCTGAGACACACTGTTTATATTTATAGGATATTCTATAGTTTACCACTGATTTGATATTAAAATCTATTAAAATGTAGAAGTTGATGCCAAATTTGTATCGAAGAATGATAGTCACTTCTATACACTTTGATAATTGCTGTGTAAACATTGTAGCTAGTACACACCTTGACAGGGCTACAGAATTAATCCTTATGTTGTTTGCTTTCCAAAAATGTATACTTTATGGACTTTTTGAGTGTATTTACAAAGTTGTCAAAAGAAAAGTGTCCTCATCATGAAAGCCTATGCTAAATTGCCGTATATCCTGAAGAGGTGGGCTTTAAGGTATTCTTTGTTGATTGCCTGAACAAAATAAAATGACTGCAGGGAATTTTGTTCATATAGTGGCCCCCATGACTGATGAAAGGCCAACTCCTCAATAAAAGGTCACTTCTTTATACAGGAGTATGGTTGGTATTTTCATTTTGTTTCCCCCCTGAACACAGGACACGCCCCTCGTAAGGCCACATGTCTGGTGCTGTTGGGATGGTCTGAAAAGAGGGGGACCAATGTAGAGCAGAGTAGCCAGTGAGTTTGGAAAACAAAACCTGAATTAACTCATTCCACCCTGATGACGCTTTTTCCCGCTAATATCTAAATGTCGTCTGCTCATTGTATTTTACTAATTTAGGGATTATTTTTCAATATTTTGGATGAAACTTGCATGGAAGATCATTCCAAATTATATGCCCATGGTCAACAGCTTTCCTTGGCGCGCTCTGGGCGCAATGCGCCCAGAGCGCGCCAAGGAAAGCTGTTGACTCAGTCTTCTATCAGGGTGGAATGAGTTGAAAAGAAAAATACACGCACACACACACACATATGTATTTGTGTGTGAATTTTGAACAACCCCATTGCTTTTCACCAGTTTCCATTGTAGTTATATCTATATTTCTGCCAGGGGTTTGAATAATATAAATCTAAATCTAGGTGGTATGTAGAAGTGGTGTCTAAGATTTCAGGTTAATCCCAGAGGATCAAGGTGCATGCGGTTACATGCTGCACTGTGTTTATTACCAAACAGACAGCAAGTGGTGGTCTGGAATCTCTTATTTTTACCCAACACTGTGCTCCACCTACCACTGGGTACATGAAAACATTGGAAACGCAAGTAATTTCTTTGTAAATTTAGCCAAGCAAACAGTGATTTCATTTTTGCTGTGGCACACTACAATATGGTAGTATTTGCATTACACATTGAAGTATGTTGTGTCGGGCAAAAGGGAAATGACTTGGTATCGTGATGTGGTGCAGTCAGTAAGCTGGTTCTTGTCTATGGTATTAACCCTGAAACTTTTTAAAGTGCTAATCACAGCTATAGTCGTTTTCTCGTTACAGTGGTCCCTGTGTTGAGAGACCACCTGCCTTGGGAGACCTCTGTTTCAGCATACTTTGCTTAGTACTTTTCTTGTTATTTGTACCTCCCATAAGACACCACCTGTCTTGAGAGACCATAATTTGGTCATCTCTAGAGGTGGTCCTTCAAGACAGGTTTCACTGTACCGTTAAACATATAATGGTTAAAATATTCAAATTCCTCATGAGGATACCGCTCAGTCAAATACTAGCAAGTCTAAAGCAAAAACTAATCTTGATCAACAGCTTTCCTTGGGACACTTTGTGTGCAAAGTGTCCCAAGGCAAGCTGTTGACTCAGTCTTAAATCAGCACTTTAAGGGATAAAGACGGCAATGTATGGCAAGATGTTAGATGAATGCTCCTGACTAATTATAAACATCATAAGTAGGATATTCATTATATTTTTTACATGTACATGTAGGGATGTTTGGAGGGGTATTCACATAGCGTACTTTGTAAGGGTGCAAGTTTGTTGGTTCAATTTGTTCACAAAGTGAGGTGGAAAGATGGTCCCAGCTGATCATTTTGTGTTGTTCAGCAGACTTGTATATCAGCTGAGCTTACAATATTTTCAGTGGTACATCATTTTTTTTTTTTTTTTTAAATGATCTGTATTTCACAGTTTTGCACATCTCAAATACTGTCAGAGGGATCATGTTCAAAGTTGGTTGGGATGTGCCTTTGGTGGGTGCCAAGTTTTTGCAACATGGAATGCTCCATGTAGAAATCTTTGTATTTATACTTTTTTAAGGGGGCAGGGAGGGGCTTTTATGATCTCCTTAAAGATAATTCTTAGTTGTTTTGTACAGCTCAAGGCACTGCATTTTGTACCTTTTGTATGAATGGTGTATTTTTGTAATTTTTCACTTCTCAAAAACTGCTGGTTGGTTCCATCATCTTCAAATGTCATGGGATAGTTTGTCAGGTAAATCTAGAGGTGTTCAAAAGAACAGTTTTATATCATTTCCCAAGAGGTAGTTCAACATTATTATCATTTTCAATTAGTACTTAGGATACCAAATTTCATGCCCCCCTCCCTCCCCCAACTTAGTACTTAAAAATGATGATCTTCCAAGAAATAATACCAAAATACTACAAAATTTGGGTTAAAAATGACCATTTTCCATTATTTTGGGTGTACAGGTCCATTTAACCCCCACCCCCACCCCTGCATACTGAAAGTACTACTTAAAAAGTAATTGAAATGTTGAACTGTCCCTAAATTTAATATTCAATAATTGCATATATCACCATGATTGATTAATGCATACATATTAATGGGTAAGATAGGATACATATTAATGGGTAAGGGAGTATACATGTTAATGGGTAAAGCAGCATACATATTAATGGGTAAGGCAGTGCTGATGCACATGTGCAGTCTACAGCTTCTTTGAAATTTTGACTTTATTTCCTGAAAATTCACACATATTGCAAAAAGGCATGGAGTTGACATCATCTATCATTGATTTTGATTCCCCAAAAGAGCTCACAAGGGCACATACCAGGACTAAGATATATGCATTGAGTTCAAACTAGGTCGAATTTGTGGGTCGCAGTGGCATACCCTTGTAGGCTGCAATCTTGCTGTGGGTCAAACCCAGTGACCTACCCATGTACAATATAGCTTGAAGTTCAGCCTGGAATTACAGTGCTGTGGCCTTAAATTTAAAGTTGGTTAGGCCAAATTCAGAAATTTGGAAATTCTGAAGCAAATTTCTGTATATTAACATAGCTCTGGTGATACTAGACCTAAATGTTGGTCCGACCAGTCTAACCAATCGGATCCCAAGGCTACAGCCCTGAATTACCCTATGTTTTGATATTGCGTCATGAAACTGCGCATGGATCGATATATATCTAAAAAATACATGCCATGTGATACAAGTATGTCAGTAGCCATAGGTCATGCACATGGGCCAGTGATATGACCATGAAGTTGTTATTACAGTGATGTGTCCATGAACTGTTCATCTCTTGGCCATAGCTCCCCTGTGCTTCGACTTTGTTCCATGAAATGCCACACACTCCCGCACAAATCGGGACCAACATACGTGTTATGCTGCAAACCAAGAACACCGTGTCAAGTATTTGTGTCATTATGATTTTTTGTTACAGTATGAAAAAAGGCTAAAATACATTATTTTTGACAATAGTCCAACTGGATTTTCAAGCCCAACACAACGTTGTGTCAAACTACCTAGTTGGTACACTTATTGACCTCTCCTTATTTGGAGGATCACACGTTTCTTTGGAATTCAAAGGCCGTGGTAACCATACCATAGCCAAGGCACGTCCCGTCTCCATGTCATAACAATTCATGTATATGACGTGATGACGGATAATTACGTGCGCCTATAAATACGGGCCCCAAAACGGTTAAACCTTCAGTTCCTTACGAGTACACAAGTATGAAACCGGTAGAACTCTAAACCTCTTCCATTGCGGCCAATAGCCCTTGTCTTAGCTCACATTATTTTTGTAATTACTGTTAATTTTAAATCGTCAGCTTATAAACATGTTTATGATGTGCTCCATGTTACCAAGTGCCAGGCTCCTCTGTGGATTGCATTTGTAATACAAGCACATATATATCAGGGTAAAAATGCATGCCTCAGTAAAACAAAGTCAAGCATTTGGGTTGGTCATGTCTATATACAATCACATTAAGCTTAAAGTCAGCTCACCTCACCCTTGCTGTGCTGGGCTCATCCAACTGCATTTTAAGTTGTAGTTTGAAGCACAGCACATGTGCAGCACAGCTGAGGTTGGGACTTCTGGGTGAACGTGTCAAGGTCAGCTGACCAGGGGCTGTTTGCATAGCCCTTTTGTTCAACTAAGTATTCCAATATGGGTTGTGATGTGTATATTTGAGGCAGCAGGGGGCGAGTGCGGTGTTTTGTATTGGGCAAATTTTTATGTGACAGGGCAACTTAATATGAAGGAAAAGTATTTGGTTTAAAAGTTCATACCTTTCAGGAAATGGGTACTTGCATAGAGTGAAAATGAAACTGCTGTTTTTCTTGGGCATATTTTCATGCATGCAGACATGCAAACATTGAAAATGCCATTTCAGGGACATTTAAGCGAGATCATCAGGGACAGAGCATGTTTAACCAAGAATATATCAGAAAATATTCAGTTTCAATTGGGGACAAACACCATAAAGTGGTCAAATTTCAGTTAATTTAAAGGACTTTCCCTGATGAAGAGGGACAGTTGGCATTTCTGTGCATGTAACTGAAGAAATCCCCCTTCTGAAAACAGGTGACTGTGCAAGGTCGTTTGGTGTAATTCAAAAAAAATTCTTTTGGATGACTGACACAAGATGAGATTAGGAACTCCTATATCAGGGGCTTGATATTGCAGGCTTAGTACGTGTCAACTTGTCAAAGTTTTGATCATATTATTAGGGTGTTTCAGATTTAATTACCAGGGGTATATTGTCAGTCACAGATAATTGTGTAGTTGTTCATCATAGTAATATTTGAAAACATTATATGCAGATACAGGTAAAGTTCTGTGTGCACCTCTAACATAAATGAAAAACAGTGGTAGATGTGCACAAGGGGAAGTATATTTATAGGTTATCACATGGTTGCAGCTGCATCACCCCGTGTCAGCCCCCAAGTACCTGTATCATCACGAGACTGAAGGTCTCTTAATGATACGGGTGTGAGGGGCTGATCATACGGCAACAACCATGTGGTAATCTTTATATTTCCATTCAGTGTAAATTATCTTCTTTCTTGTGTTTTCACTCTGCTCCACCACCGGTTTTCTAGCCTGTGTTTCATTTACATCCACAAAATGAGGCCCCATGCAGTGCTGTCGTAACTTCTCTCGATAAGATATTCCAAATTCAAAGTCCTGTTGCAAATAGAATATAGCACTCTGTCCCCTTTGCTGGCAGCCATTTTCACGGCAATATTTATTATAATTCGGGAAGCTTCTTGCATCGCTAATTGGTTAAAAGGGAGAAAAGTTGCTAAAGCAACCATTTTGGAAGTGATGTGATTCGTGTCTGTGATTGGGTATGCATGAAAAAAGCACATGATCAAGCCTCATTTTGACCCTATTCTTCCTAAAATAACACACTCGTTGCCCTCATATCAACCCACAACACATGAATGATAACCAGGACTGTATTTACACTGGATGGTGCTATATGTATATGTATATATATATATATATATATATATATATATATATATATATATAGTATTACACGCATACAATATATGTATGTGCTTATAAAATGTGTATACATGAACTTGTATTATGTGACCAACACAGCTTTCCCAACACAACAACTCCCACCTTTTTTTGGCTGGCCTTTGCATCTTAATCTTGTACTTTCTTACTTTTTTCAAGAAATGTTCAATACATGGAAAAATGTTACATGGTTCTTGCTTCTTTCATTGCAACAAACTGTGGTGTAAATTTTATTCTTTCCATATCAAGGTGTGTTGTAAGGTTATAATTTCAAAAATATTATGTTAAGGATTTACAAAATTTAATCTAGTGTTTTTTTCACAGTTCAAGATTATTTGGGGGTTCTTTTTTATCTCAGCTGACTTGGCAGTCAGGTAAGCTTATAGCTTTAACTCAAGAACATTAGTCAAACAATGTCAAGATGGAGCTTGAAATATAAAGTGTTTAGAGTGGTAAGAGGGAAAGTACCTGGGGTAAAGTATACTTAACCCACCTAGAGAATTTTCTCTAGTCCATCTTAAGTCGGAAAACCATACTTACTTTTTGCAGGATTTCTTTCATTTCAATCATCATCCAGTATAGTGGAAGAGGTGGCTTCCAGCTAATACCTTAGTACACTTTGCCTCATAATACCTCTGGTCAACTTTATGGTGCTAAAAATTGTATTACTATTTACCTGTTTATACCAGTGTCAGTATGGTGGAAAAGCGTATAAAGCTTTTTAGTTTCAAAGGAGATATCTGTCTATAGGTGATGAATTGTTTTGGAGGGTCTTTAACTAGACTACTCCTTGCAGTTGATCTACTATAACAGTGATTTATTCACTTAACTAATCTTATTATCACAATGGTACAGACAAGAAGCCATCAAACTACAGAAGCATCCTCTGAGCAACCGCTAGGGATGTAGCCTCCCCTGGGGTTAGACAAGCTGACCCTAGGAGACTTCATGTGCCTCACCACGCTAATGCCTAAGTAGAGGGAACAAATAAGGATGTAGGAGGTAATCTGCGACCTTCTGCTGGGGACCATGGGGTTGAAATGGTTAAAGCTTGCCAGAAACCTTACTGTAAGCTTTGCCGAGAATTCATGGAAATGAATAAGTTCACAAATACTGTTACACATAGAACTTACAGAACTGAAAATTACAAGAAGAAACTTGCGTGCAATACAGATAACTTGGTTTATCTGATTACCTGTGATAATTGCTCAAGGCAGTAAGTCAGTGCATGAAGCCAACCAAAAATTGAACGAAAGGTTCAATGATCATAGGAATAGAATAAGACACCCTAACAAATGATTCAATTCTACAATTCTGGTGAATCACTTCACTAGTGGACTTGGCAAGAACAAAACATTTAAAGTCCAAATTATTGAAACTATAAAACAACCAGGAAAATACTCAAATGGAAAGTTGAATAAGGAAACAGCAGGATTGCGAAGGAATAGAGAAACATTTTGGATGAAAGAACTCCAAACAGTATATCCCTATGGGTTGAATAGCTGATGTGATAAGAACTTAGATCAAAGAACAGAGAATGATAATGTATATGACATACTCAACAAAAGAAGGAAAAAGAAAATCATAAGAGTAAACACAGAACACATAAAGAATCTCTTGCAGCTCAGTGTGTATTCAATGTACTCCAAGAAACTGCAATCAAAGAAACTGCATACTACATCTGATTCAATAAAACTTCACCACAAATGAAGAAAAAAGATCTCCAGCAATTGGGACAGTCACTTCTGGATCATGAAGTAGCAAATGACAACAAGTCAACAGATAGGATTGTCAGTGTAATACAAGACATCGTACAGCATAAATTGAAGCTAGAGAAAGAACAAACGTGGAAAAGTAAGAAGAAAAAGAAACACATGAATCCTGTGATAATACACTATGAAAATCTAGCTATCGAGTACATGAATCTACAAAGTATTCTTAGACTTCAGGAAGTAGAAAATTTAGTCCGCAACTATATTGAGGAGAATGTCAGAGCTGCTTATAAATACACTTCCAGTATTTGTAATAAGGTCTGCAACTACAATTGAATAATGGATGAAGTGGACTTAGACAGCTGGAATATGAATAATCAAACTTGTGAATGTGACGCTACTTTCAAGAAGTATATGGATAAAGACCACAAACGTAATCACGGGTGATTTCAGTATCATTCAAAACAAAAAATTGAGACATTTGTTTTGAGGAGGATGTCAAATTTGCTTATAAATACACTTCCAGTATTCCTAATAAGGTCTGCAACTACAATTGAATAATGGATGAAGTGGACCTAGACAGCTGGAATATGAATAATCAAACTTGTGAATATGACACTACTTTCAAGAAGTATATGGATAAAGACCACAAACATGTAATCACGGGTGATTTCAGTATCATTCAAAACAAAAAATTGAGACCTTTGTTTCAAAGAGGATCAAACTGTAGAGAAAGACATAACATCAACATCACAAAGGCAAAAAAGGAGATTAAAAGAGGACTCAACAGTTTCATTAAGAAACATAGCAATAAGAAAGGAATCTGTAACCAGGCATTTGATGAATGAAGAGTTAAAATAATGGAAAAAGTGGATGCAAGAATTAAATACCTGAAAAAAGGACCTCTTCAAAAGTGGAGACAGATTAAACAAGTGCTGCAGGATTCACATTGTAGTCAGGAATTGCAAGACTTGCATGACAAGTTTGTCATCACACCTGTTGACAAAGCTAGTAATAACATTGCACTAACTTGCAAACCATACTAGCTACATAATACAAATAATGAAAGTTATCAACAAGCAGGAACCTCTGATACTGTTATCACGGACCAAGTGGATAAAAACAAGGAGTTGAAATGCATTGTCTCAAATGAGGACAAGAAATTACCAATTATATTATGCAAGTGTCAAAATGTGTGAAAACCCTGTTAAATTCAGGTTCATTATTGCATCAAAGAAATGTGTTTCGAAACAAGTTGCCAAACGACTCACTTAAGTTCTAAAACTTGTCAAAAATTCACATACACTGTACTAACCATTGCAAAAACGTGAAAATGTGCATGGGAGTGAATAGAATGTGGATTACAGATAGCACAAGTGATATTCTACTAAACATTGACAAAATCAACAATAAGAATAGTGGCCAAATCAATTCATACTTTTGATTTTTCAGCATTGTATACAAAGATTAACTTGACAGACCTAAACAAGGTGTTAATTTCAATGTTGGATAAAGCGTTCAAAGGTGGCACATGTCAGTATATTAAAGTATCTGGTGCTGAGGCTAAATTTGATAAAGGTAAGAGCAAAGGAATATCTTGCACAAAGTAATAATGTGTTTAAATGATAGAATATGTTATCAACAATGCATACTTTTGCTTTGGAACCAGAGTCTATCAACAAATAGTAGGCATGCCAATGGGAACAGATCAAGCCCTGTATATTGCCAACCTTTATTTACATTATTAAGAGTCAAAATAGATGGATGAATTGGCAAATACAAACTTTACAGCTGCAAGAAGATCATATTCTCTCAAAAGAAGATTTATAGATGACCTGTGTGCATTAAACAATGGAGATGAAATAAAGGGAAATTGGAAAAACATATATCCTAAAGAACTAATATTAAATCTGGGAAAATGAAAGTGATACAAAAGACACTTTCCTTGATCTGGATATAGAAATAAAAAGCAACCAGTATGTAGCAAAAATATTTGACAAGACAGACCAGTTCAATTTTGATATTATCTCCTAACCGGATCTGACAGGAAACATTCCAGAGAAACAAGCATATGGAGTTTGTATCGGACAAGTGATAGGTATTGCTCGAAACACCACACTTTTTAGTGATTTTGTCAATACTGTCCGAACTTTGTTGCAAAAACTACAACGCAAAGGTTATAAAAAACAACAACTACACAAAACTCTGTTGAAATGTTTCCAGAGATATGACCAAATACGTAAAAAATACAACACTAACTCAAGAACATGAATCGTCGAACAATGTCAAGATGGAGCTTGAAATAACAAAGTGTAGTCCTTAAAGTGTTTAGAGTGGTAAGAGGGAAAGTACCCGGTTTAAAATATACTTAACCCACCTATAAAATTTTCTCTAGTCCATGTTGAGTCAGAAAAACATGATCATACTCACTTTTTAGCTCTGCTGACCAAAGGTCACAGAGCTTGTGCGACCGCTCATGTCTGTTGTCTGTAAACTTTTGCTCTTTAGCGCGATACCTTCCACAGTTTTCAAGTTAGCCCAATATAACTTTCAGGACTTATAGGGTGTATGAAAATCTAGACAGAGTTCGATATTGGTGATGCCACCTACATTATTATGTAATATAGGGGTCAAAATGTGAAAATCTTGTAAACACTCTAGCATGTTTATTTTTTGGCAGATCTTCACCAAATTTGGTGGGATTGTGGGGAAGGTCAAAGTCTAAATTGCTAATGATACTAGTAACGCCATCTATAATTTGACAAGTTATGAGCCAAAAGGTGTTTTAAGATGTAAAATTCCATATTTGGAAAAGTAATTGGCTTAGACTTGCCAAATTTATATGATATATAGACCATGGCAAAAGGTAGAATGTTATATAATATCAGTGACCTTGACCTATTTTTGTGTGATCACCATGCCTCTCAAGTTGAAAGAGGTGATTTTGTAATGGCAGGGTGTACCTTGGACATCAATGGCAACAAGAATTGAGCCTGCCAATCGAAATTGCACTTGATTACATAATACATAAAACTGTACTTGGTGACATGCTTTTTGGGTCACTGTGACCAAGTAATTTTGGAGTTTGGCGCTTGTCCAAGTTTATTGTTTTTCCTCAATAGCTCAAAAAGTTATTAACCATTTTGAAGAAACAGACTATATATGGAAAGCTGGAGTAGGGTGCATATTTTAAACGGCAACAATTTTTAATCCGAGTTGAAGGTCAAGGTCAAATGGTCAGTTTCAATATTGGGGTCATCTGGTGAATGCTCTGCACCCCACAATTCTTGAGACTGGCCCATGTAACATTTAGGAGTTATAAAGTGTATAAAAATCTTTGCCAACATCAATGTTGGTGGCGCCACCTGTAATATTATATAATATACAGGTCAAAATGTGAAAATCTTGTGAGCGCAGTACTGTCCACAGTTTTCAAGTTAGCCCAATATAACTTTCAGGACTTATGAGGGGTAAAAAAATCTAGGTTCTTTTTGATATTGGTGGTGCCACCTACAATATTATGCAATATAGAGGTCAAAATATGAAAATCTTGTGAACACTCTAGCATCTTAATTTGTGGGAGATCTTCACCAAATTTGGTTGGACTATGCCTATGGGGGCAGTCAAAGTGTAAGTTGGTAATGATCATACTGGCGCCCCCTATAACTTGATGGAAATTATGTGCCAAAATATGTTTTAAGATATAAAATTCCATATCTCGAAAAGTAATTGGATTAGACTTGCCAAATTTATATGATATATAGCTAGAATCATATATGATATCAGTGACCTTGATTAATTTTTGTGAGATCACCATGCCTATAAAGTTGAAAGAGGTGATTTTGTAATGGCAGGGTGTAGCTTGGACATCAATGGCAATGTCAGGACAGCACCAGGCCTATGGGCCTGTTGTATTACATAATGTGGGTGACCCCTTGATCTTCTGTCCCAGGGTCACTGAGGACATAAAGTTAAGGACTCTCTCATTGTTGTCTTGACACATGCAACCATATCCATCACATGAATAGTGCAAATAAACTATGTGATAGTTATAACATGTCACATGACCATTATGCCACATAATCAACGAGGTTGAAGACCGAGTTGATTGTGATGGCATAATGGTCATTGTGACATGTTATAAATGACTAGTAACAAGGGTGGTGGGAACTCAAGGTGAAAAAAAGCAATACATTTTTGGAATTTAATTCACTTATTTTTTCAGGGTTCATACCTGGCATGGACACTGATTAAGTGTTGTGAATTGAGTCATGTACATCAACTTACATTATGCCGGCAGCGATATCATGCTAGATCTGACAGACAACTTAGAAAGTTGTAGGAATACATGCCTGTACTGTTCCAAGTCCTGTGGTCATCTGCACAGATCCTGCTGGAACAATACCTTAGTTTGGGCTGTTTAGGGGAAGGTGTCAACAACAACTGGTTCTACACCACACAGCCTGTAGGTCATGTTGCACTGCACAACACCAGCAATGCTATTCTGTGAAAAGTGTTCATTATGTGATAAAATCAACACTTTTTCGGCTCCCTATTGGTCTGTTCCTACCACCCGTGTTACAAGATTACATGTGGACTGGTTACGGGTGCCATGGACTGAGCTTCAGATTTCTGAATGCAAAGCAGTTGCCACATTTTGACTGCTTGTCAGGTGGCGCACAAGATAAGATAAGATAAGATAAAACTCTATTTCGTGCCAGTCAGGGTACAATAAACATCACCCCTGATGGGTTTTCGCCAAGTATAAATATGATGATAAAAGTTACTAAAAACATGCAGCCATGTGAAAAAAAAAGACCGAAAAAGAAGATAAAAAAGGACTAGAAAAATTTGAGTTGCATGTCAGCACATCAGTCTGTGTGTCTAGAAAACTTTTAAAGATTGTCTGTGCAGTGTTTCCTTTAACTCCTGTAAATTAAAGTTTGGAAAGGCACCTCAATTTATTATAGTTTTGAAGCAATTCAAGATTTAAATTTTATGTATTTGCCTAATTTGCATAAATCAAACTGCTTCAACTTTGATTCATGGTTCATTTGATGCAGGTCTCCAACAAATCTATCCATTGTAGTTTGAATGACACCCCAGTCTCTAATAGTTTGAAAGTTATTCAAGATTTATATTCTGTGTATTCACCTAATTTGCATCAATTAGAATGCTTAACTTTGGTTTGGTTCATGTATCATTGGAAGGGGCTATGCCACAATCATCAATTGGAAGTTGGAATGGCACCTCTATCTGTAATATCTTTGAAGTTATTCCAGATTTAAATTGTGCATATTTGCCTAATTTGCATACATTAAAGTGCTTCAACTTTGGTTCATGGTCCATTGGATGCGGTTTTGTCACAAACGTATCAATTGAAGTTGGAATGGCACCTCTATAATAGTTTTCAAGTTATTCTAGATTTAAATTTTCTGCATTTACTTATTTGCGTAAAGCAAAATGCTTTAATTTGGCTCATGGTTCATGTGGCTATTTCACAAACCTACCAATTGAGGTGGAAATGGCACCTTCATCTGTAATAGCTTTAAAGTTATTCCAGATTTAAATTTTGTGTATTTGCCTAATTTTCATAAATATGAATGGTACAACTTTGGTTCATTTAGCCTTGGTTGCGGCTATGTCACCAACCTACAAATTGAAGTTTGAATTACACCTCAATTTACGATAGTTTGGAAGTTATTCAAGAATTCAGTTTTGTGTATTTATCTAATTTGCATAAATCAAAATCCTACAACTTCAGTCCAAGATTTTTTGGCTGTGGCAATCCAAAACCTGTAAAATAAAGTTGGATTGGCACCTCTAGTTATAATAGTTTTGGAGATATTTCACTTTTGAATGCTTCATGTGCTCCTAAATAGCATAATTTAAAATGCTACAGTTTTCTTTCACTGTCCATTAGATTGACAGGTGTCATAAACCTGTCTGTGCTACTTTAAAGTTTGTGTCTATCTGTAATAGGTGGGACGATACAGAGCTTTAAAATTTTAATTGCCCCTAATTTGCATATTTTTTTAACATCATGACTGTTCCAAACAATATGCATAACTTCACAACTGGGTCTATAACCATGTCAAGTTCGGTACTTTTCGGAACGATAATGTCTGAGAAAAACTGACCACAAAACTTGACACGAAAATAAATAAATAAACTAGAAAAAATTGATTTGCTTGTCAGCAAATTAGTCTCTGGGCCAAGAAAACCTTTACAGATTGCACCTGCAACATTTTTTTTCTTTTTTTCAAGCGGATATGTCAAAAACCTATAAATTGAAGTTGGAAACTCAAATACACCTCAATCTATTATAGTTTTGGAGCTGTTCAAGATTTAAATTTTGTGCGTTTGCCAAATTTGTGTAAATCAAAGTGCTACAACTTTGATTCATGGTTCATTGGATGCAACTATCCTACAAATCTTACCAACTGAAGTTTGAATGACACCTCAGTGCATAATAGTTTTGAAGTTAGTCAAGATTTAAATTTTGTGTATTCACATAATTTGCATAAATTAGAATGCTGCAAGTTTGCTTGATGTTTCATTAGATGCGGTTTGTCACAATCCTTCAAATTCAAGTTTGAATTACACCTCTTTCTGTAATAGTTTGATAGTTATTCAGAAATTCAATCTTGTGTATTCACCTAATTTGTGTAAATCATAATGCACAACTTCAATTAAAGGTCCTCTTGATTGACCATGTTCAAATTTGATACATGGGTGACTCATGGCTTGTCCTCGCCCTACAGTGCGATTAAAAAATGGATATCAAAATAATACTTTTATTCACATTTTTATTCTAAAAACTCACTGCGCCTTCAGTTGTCGCTTTCCATTCATTTCCAACACCCACAAGGCGCGAAAGGCTTGTGACATCACAAACGCAACACCCCTGGCTGACAGCGAAGACTCAGACCATGCTAGCGAGCTATGGCTGCCAAGTGTCGCTTGCTTTAAACATATTTTATTCACCCTTTATCAACAGGATTGTCTTCTTCTGACAAGAGGGGTCAATATAGGGCCTTGCCTTTCTCCCCAATTGTTTTCTTTTTTGAATAAAATATGCTTAAACCAACAGGATTAAAAATGCACATAGAGATGTTCATTTTCGTCCCTGTTCCCGCCCAGGATGGGTTGGTGTGTTGCTCTTAATTGTAGCAATACAAGTTCTACAGCTTGTTTTCATTCCCCCAAAGACCTGAAATTACGGACAGCCTTTATGGAAGTTGTACTGTTCAATAATTCACAAAACCCTGAGTTTTGTTCACAAAACTGTGGGTTTTGCTTTTCAAAACCCTGAGTTTTGCTGACAAAACCATAGGTTTTATCACAAAACCCTGGGTTTTGCTCAGTTATTGAATTTTGATATCATTTTGGACAAAACCCTGGGTTTTTCTACAAAACTCTGGGTTTTGTGTACAAAACCGTGGGTTTTGTAGCAAAACTTTGGGTTTTGAGCACAAAACCCACAGTTTAAGAGCAAAACTCTGAGTTTTGATCACAAAACCCTTGGTTTTGTAATTTTTTGAACAAAACCCACAGTTTTGTTCCTAAAACCCTCGGTTTAGCCAGAAAACCATGGGTTTTGTGACACTTTAAAATAACAGAACAAAACCGTGGGTTTTGTGAGATTGCAAAACTCTGGGTTTTGTGACATCACGAATCCCAGGGTTTTGAAAAGGTGCAATACCCAGGGTTTTGTAACCAACCAATCATGACAGCTGTTACTTGGCAGGCCTTGCTAGGCTACTCAACTTAAAGATAGCGTCAAACTACAAGTGGCTCAGTTATTGTGATAAATCAGATCATTATTGGTTACCATGCGCAAAGTCTACCTCTTTGCGACACGATGAGAATATAAGTTATGTATTAGTTAAAGGACGAGAGGTTGTGCGCCCAGTGTTCAAAATAATCCACAGGCCGGCGCGAAGAGCCCCATGGACTATTAATGCGCAGCCTCGAGCTCTTTAAATTGCGTGAAACATTCGATCTTTTGCAAGTAATTAATTTATCGCACGATATATGATGGAGCCCTGGAAATTTTTATCTAAGTAGCGTTTTCCGTCCGATTCTTCAACCATTATTGTCTGAAATATTCAACAGTTATTGGTTGCGGTCATCTTGGCTTTGATTGGCGTGACGTAGATTTGAAGAAGTAAACAAAGCCGCGTGGTCCGATCACCATGGAATATGAGACAGAAACCTAAATGCATCTCAACAAGCAAACGTGGCCACACGCTTAGCCTGTTGGACTGCGGGTCAAGGGGTGTCCCGATAGTCCCCATGAAGTCTTTTTATTTTTTAATTAATCAATTTAATCGAGTAGAAATTTCGGACTTGAAAATTTCTCATGCAATGTTGAAATTGTTGGTTCTGGAAGAAGAACAATACTGTGACGCCAGAAAATGTCTGACTGGCTTTTGGTTTGTTTAACTTGTTAAAGTGTGTGTCAACACACACTTTTTTGTTTTTCCTGAAATTCATTCATTCTTTCTTTCTTTCTTCTTTCTTCTTTACCAGCAAATTTGTCCGACACTTTTCTCGAACACTATTATGCATAGAAACTCCAAACTTGGCATGATTGTACCTCCATGCAAGGAGTTTGACCATTTTATACAAAGGAATGAAGGTGTTTAAAATTATGCAAATTAGGGGCATTTGAAATTTTAAATCTTGAAGATCTTCAAAAGTATGATAGATAGAGATGTCATTCCAACTTCTACTAGGGGATTATTGACCATTGCACATCTTACGAATTTAAAACAAACATTGTAGCAATTTAAATTATGAATATCTTCAAAACTATTATAGATAGAGATGTCATTTTAACTTCTACTAGGGGGTTGTGGTCCATTGCACATGTAATGAATCTAAAACAAAAGTTGTAGCAATTTAAATTATGCTAATTAGCAGTATTTGAAATTTTCAATCTTGAATATCTTCAACACTATAATAGATAGAGATGTCATTTCAACTTGTACTAGGGGGTTGTTGACCATTGCACACCTAATGAATTTAAAATAAAAGTTGTAGCAATTTTAATTATGCTAAATAGCACCATTAGAAATTTTAAATCTTGAATAACTTCAAAGCTATAATAGACAGAGATGCCATTCCAACTTCTACTCCTGTGTTATGGAATAGTTATACATGACCATACCAATATGCTTTGAAGACACACACACTGATTTGCCATGCAGCAAATCATCTTTCCTAGTTTATTTATCAATTTGTGGACGTGCGTGTACACTGAACCATTCGACAGTTCTTGAAAAGGTGCCAGGCAATGTGGCGTGATTTGCAGTGCCCGTCAACAAAAAACTTGTACACAACTCAGAACTGGGAATAGGTAGTTTGTATGGGGGTAGTGGCTGGCACAGGGACATGCCGTTACAGACGGGGTTTTCACCCTTCCGGTTACAGAGCTTTAGTATCTTTCACCAGAGCTGGCACAGAAATAGATGCAAAATTCTGAATGGTGGGAATGACGGTGGAGTTAAAGAATACCATATAACAATTTAAGACTTGGTCGTGTTGAGATAATTATCACCACGATGTGATGTGGCCTTCGTTTTGCAATCAACGATATAGCATAATTACTACAGGCAGCGGCACAACGTACGGTGGATTTCAACGACGCGGCAGATCAGAGGCCTTATGCTGCTAAAACTTCAGCCCGGTCGCACGGTCCCAGAAACTGAAAATCGGTCTTAATCTATTAAATTTCTTTAAAACACATATACGTATACATCTTACATGTTTTCGCTTGTAGTACCTAAAATATGAGCTCATGAAGTTCACACAGTGATAAAATACATGACGTTTACGTCGCGAATCGATGGAAGTTTTCCGAGATCCGCCATCTTAACATGATATTGGTTTGCAGCAAGTTCAGCAAGCAAGCCGTGTTGTGAGTGTTTGGTGTATCCATACGACCAATTCTGCAGTAAAATACAAAACCGTGGGTTTTGTGACGTCACGAATCCCAGGGTTTTGCGAATTATTCAAAACCGTGGGATTTCTGACGTCAGAAAACCCTGGGTTTTGCAAATAATTGAACCAAACAACTGCAAAACCCAGAGTTATCATGACAAAACTCACGGTTTTGAAACAAAACCGTGAGTTTTGTGAAAAGATTGGATAACAAAGCAAAACCCTGGGTGTTGTTACAAAACCCAGAGTTTTGTGTACAAATCCCTGGGTTTTGATATAAAACCTTGGGTTTTGCAAACAAAACCCAGGGTTTCGTCTACAAAACCCTGGGTTTTGTGATAAAACCCAGGTTTTTTTGCACATTATTGAACAAAATTAAAAAATTATGATATTTGTTTTGTTATCTTGGGTAGTTTACAAAACCCAGGGTTTCGTGCAAAACCCTGGGATTTGCAAGCAGAACTCAGGGTTTTGTTACAAAACTCAAGGTTTTACAAGCAATACCCTAGGTTTTGTTTAAAAACTCCGGGTTTTGTGAGCAAAACCCACGGTTTTGGTACAAAACCTTGGGTTTTGTATCACAAAACCCCGCGTTTTGTATACAAAACCCAGGGTTTTGGGAATTATTGAACAGTACAACTTCCATAAGCGTGGGCCCCGCACAGTTAAGATTTACAGGGACAAGTGACAAGGCCCTGGGAACGGATCTAACCTATGTAGGAAACACTTTGTGGAAAGTGACTTTGATTTGTCAAATATGACGATGTTTAGGATAGGGTTGGCAAGAAATAGCTGCTGCTGTTGCCAAATACGGTCCCACCACTGGCCAATGGAAGGATTCATGGAACTGGCCAAATTAGGCATTGTTCATAAAACCAGGAACAGTAATTCATTGTTGTAGTTTTGTTTTTTTTCAAGTATTTACAAATTAATCTTCAGTATGATTCTGATTTTAACGCTTCCATAACAGCAAAATACATGTACAGCTCTAGTAATTCTATGACTGGTACAATGTATCACAATTATAGATCGAATGTCACAGTGACAACGCTGGTCTAGGATGTTGCTACAAAGTAACATTGTAAGAAAACTTCAGTGTGTTTAACCATTTTGACTCAATTGATGGAAAAAATGGGCGGAAAACATGGACAAACAAGAAACGATCCTGTTCTAAACCCAGGTCTAGGGTTGAACAGTCTATAACAGGGTGAGTTAGCTGCATGGCCACTGTTGTGTGTATGTCCACTGTATATTGCAAGGTGTTTAATCCCTCAACCAGGTAACATTTGTTTGGATAGTCACCACATTCACGCCTCATCTACACAGCTGCCAAGACCAGTGGGCTCTCTTTTTCAGTCATGTGCCACTGTTTGTGCCAGTCCACGGCCAGGTCCCAATAATCGGGTATACAAAATTCCATCTCATTGTACCTTTGTCACTCATAATGGAACCAGAAAATAAGACAGTCACAGGAAAATATTTACCATTGTTACATAATGGATACGATCTGAAATAAAGGATATCATAAACACGTGCACTTATGACAATGTATACGGAAACGTAAATATCTGCCCTCCAATGGTAGTGAGGTCACTGCCGGGTAGGAGTTATACTGATATGGAAAGCTATATTTATAATTGCAAATTTATGTTTAATAATTCATAGACCACACATATGGGAAGGGAAAATTAACTGTTTGTTTAGGCTTTTACATACCGTAGGCGTAGGCCGTAGCTGTTTCTGTGAATGCTAGAATTTGAAACACTACAAGACATGGCCCATCTTGACGCAAATTCCAATTTATTGCATTCATGCTTGTTGTTAAATGGAATCTTCAAAGTTTCGATAGGAAATATATCTTTTGCAACGAATTATCATTGCGCAGACGGCAAGTTGGGATCGTCTGGCTGTACACCGGCTGCACTCCCTGCAGTACTGGTGACGGTAGGGTTCTGGGCGTCCCCTCTTATGTGTGAGGCTGAATGATCTCTTCCTCTGCTCCTTCAGATTTTCTTATTGACTCTTCTTCATCGGCATCAGACCACGTACATAAAAAAAACTCAATTCATACTCTGCGGAATCACTATGCTCTGTTGTATCTGCCATAATTCTTGGCAAACTGAAGGTACTCTGGCTTAGAACACATAGGCCTTACACCATGGCCAGCGAGTTGCGTTTATGACGTCAGTAACACTTTCCCACGTCAGGCCATGATGAGAGAAAATTCGCGCACTTTCTTGTCGCAAATGTGATGCACTTTTGAAGCTAAAAAACGCCATTCAAAAGTGAAATTTAACATTTTGGTTTTCAGATATCATTTCTAACGACCCTAAACATCAAACTTCTAATTAGTGGAACCCATTCAATCAATAGGACCTTTAATGATTCTTTGGGTATGGCTGTGTCACAGACCTATCGATTGAAGATGGAGTGGCACCTCTATTTATAATAGTTGTGGAGATATTCAACTTTAAATGTTTCAATTGCTGCATATCAGCATAATTTCAAATGCTACAGTTTTTGTTCACTGTCTATTACATTTTACAGGTGTCACAAACCTGTATGTACTACTTTAAATTTTGTGTCTATCTGTAATAGGTTAGAAAATACAGAGCTTTAAAAATTCAGTTGCCCCTAATTTGCATAATTTTAAGGTGGCATTTAAATATGATGCTAAACGTATTTATACTGTGAAGTAAACATCACTACATCAACACCAAAGCGCAAATGTTAATCCATTACACAAAAAAGAAAGTAAGCAATTTACAAAAAATCACCGTCCAATATCTCTGCTTAGTTGTGTTAGCAAGATATTTGAAAGGTGTGTTTTCAAGTTTATTTTCAATCATTGTATCGAAAATAATATTCTTACACGGTTTCAGTCTGCTTACCAAACTGGGGATTCTCCTGTTTCACAATTATTAGAGATTTATATGATATTGTGCTCGCAGCCATGGATGACAGGGATAGCCGTCAAATTTTTTTTTTTTTTTTTTTTTTTGATGTTTCACGGACCTTTGATCGCGTGTGGCATAAAGGTCTTCTCCACAAGCTTGAATCCATCGGCATCAGACAAAACTTGCTGGCCTGGTGCAAAAGCCATTTAGAGCAAAGACGTCAACGTGTTGTAATAAATGGACAGCCCTCATCTTGGCGTATCGTAAGAGCTGGTGTGCCTCAAGGGTCAATATTAGGACCTTTGATGTTTTTAATTTATATTAATGACATTACAAGTATAGTTGAATCAAACATTCGGCTGTTTGCAGACGACACGTCACTTTTTGTCATTGCTGACCAAGGTGATGACGATATAGCGAGCCTTACCTTAAACGGAGATCTTTCAGCAATATCCATTTGGGTTATCAATGGTTTATCAGCCTAAATGAAAGTAAAACATTTTCCATGACCTGCCCAAGGTCTCAAAATTATGAAAATTATCCACTATTTTTGAAAAACTGCCGCGTGACGGACACAAACTCGCATAAGCACCTTGGCGTAATGTTGTCATCTGATTGCACCTGGACAAATCACCTTGACACTATATATGTAAAAGCTATGAAACGTGAAGACTGCCTTCGTGCCATGAAATACATCTTAAATAGAAAGTCACTGGAAAAGATGCACATGGTGTTTTTATCAGGCCCCTTCTTGAGCACGACGACATTCTTTGGGACAATTGTTCCCTTGCATGCTCCAATAAGCTTGAACAGGTGCAGTTAGCGGCCGCACGTGTCGTGACCGGTGGCACTCAAATCACAAGTAACAGATTACTTTTATTGGAAACACAATGGGAACCGTTGAAAGACAGAAGAGAGAAACACAAATTGATACACTTTTACAAGATCGTAAATGGTTTTGCCCCACATTACCTACAGGATAGGATTCCAGAATCTATTGCCACCGGTCACAACACAAGACACAGTAACGAAATACCTCTAATATTTTGTAGGTCCGAACAGTGCACCAAATCCCTTTTCCCCGCTACCATACGCAACTGGCGTAACCTGGATCAAGAGATTAAAACTTCTGAAACAATTCAAGCATTCAAAAATAAACTGAATGGTAACATAACATAATACGTGTCCCCCCCCCCCCCGTACTTTTATGGTAAAAATAGATTCGGCCAAGTCCACCATACGAGGATGCGCTTGAACTGCAGCCCTCTTAATGATTTGCTGTTCCAATACGGTTATATCGACACCCAAAGATGTGCTTGTGGAGCCCCAGTGGAAAGCATTTGCCATTTTTTGACAAAATGTTCTCTTTTCAACGAACCCCGCACGGGATTACTAGGACCATTTCAGCCAGAAATTACTGCTAAAAGGGACATTTTGCTGTATGGTGATACAAACAAGTCCATTGATTGGAATACTAAGTTATTTGACTGTTTTGAAAAGTACATTATAAAAACAAAGAGATTTAGTAGAGATTAAGTGATTGTCCTCGCCATTTTGTCTTTTTCTTTTTTCCTTGTTTTCTACATTTGTACTTCCTGCTTAATTATGTTTCGGTTTCATCAAGTGACGCTGTGTAGTTATGGAGAAGGATTTATAAAAGCTTTATAGCTTGTTTCCTAATCCATGTTTCTTTGAAATAAAATATGTTTCAACCAACACCAAAATCCCATGCTTTGTAAATCTGGGGCATAAAATGACTGCAACAAGTGAAACATGTATATGTACATTGATATACACATATTTATCAGTACATGTATTTGAGTTTCACTATTTACAGGAACATAAAAACATTTACTTGACAGTCTCTACTAATATCAACCATTATGCTCACCTAAACCATTGTCATACATAACATTCAATTTCACATAGCCCTTACAGAGATCTATATGTGTTTAACTATTGATTGTCACCAGCCTGAATGCATCAGCACACTAAAGTTGTAAGTTTGCACAGGCAACATCCAACTTCACATTGCACCTGACAAAAGTCTATACCATGGTACATGTACATGTTTGACCATCGAGGTTTAACAAGCTGCTGAAGGTGTGAACAAACTTAAGTTGCAAGTTTGCACTGGTTGAACATGAATGAAATAAGATGAATCTTTGTTGGAAGTAGGCGTGTTTACAAAGATTATGAAACAATGAATAATGAATGAATAAACTTTATTAACTGCATCAAATTACAAATATGATATTATGTTAATACAACACATATAAATAGAAAACACAAGTTACAAGAACACAAAAACCCCCAAAAACTCATATCACACAATATACCCACAAATCACATTACACACAAGACAGAAGAAAGAAAATAATACAAATACCGTTGCAACACAACAAAACAATAAACTACCATAGATATATTCGAGAGCCATATCAGTGTACATACTTGTGGATGTTTACACAGGGTACATAGTCTAAAGAATAGAGGGGAAAAGAGAGGGGGAATATACATATTCACAATGTTCCCCTCTTATTCAGTGTCTCGGAGAAATATTTGTTAACTATTGTAATTTTTTCCACATCGTCTAGCCTAATAATGAATATAAATTTGTCGTAGTCATCTAAATTATCAAATATTGGGAAAATATCGGTTAGTGCACCATATATATTTCTTCTTTCCTTTTCATATTTTCTACAAGCGCTTATAAAGTGATATTCGTCTTCTAGTATATTACAAGTATCGCATAATCGTTCCTCTAAAGGCATTTTGTGTGGTCTTTTGTGTCTACCAGTTTCGATTTTCAAATTGTGTGCACTTATTCTTAAACGTGTAATATCTTTCCTTAAAGCATAATCTCGAGTCACTAATAAATATTTCTCTAACTCAAATGTTTCTTTAAATTTAGCATAAGTACGTAGTTTTTTGTCTGGAGCTGAATTGCCTTTCATTGCTTCTTGCCACTGAAGGATAAATCGTCTTTTAATTCTTTTGACAAAAATCGGAGTAGGGAAAAAATTGGTGCGCGAACCGACATTTTCCCACATTTTGCTGAAACCAAATAAGTTAAATGTGTCTCTTAGAGATGTGATCCATTTGAACTTCCCGGTATCGATATGTTCCACATTACAAAGAAAGCAATCATAGAGCAAACTCTCATGTTTCATATGTACTATCCGTAGCCAATTCTTACACATTTGAGTGAAAATTTTGAGTACAAGTGGAAATTCGCCTAGTTCACTTATCACTGCAACATTGCTTGCTTTTTTGTGCACTCCTAAAGAGAAACGCAAAAAATTTAGATGGACCTTTTCGAAAGAGAATTTGAAATAATTGTCTATTTCATTACTTGTGACACATTTATCAATCGGTATTTCGTAGGGCCCCCAAGCTTCACATGCATACATAAGAATTGGCGATATAAGTTTATGGAATAAACTCAATAAAATTGGTAAACTGATTTGCGTATTGTAAAATAATCTTTTTAGTCGTGCCAAGGATCTTAAAGCTTTATCACTGAGTATTTTGGTAGCGTTAGTAAATGAGCCATCAATCTTTATGTTTAAACCTAGATAACAGTAATTTTGTACAATTTCAAGCGCTTTGTTTCCAAGATAGAATAGTCGTTTTAATTTTTTTCCAAATTTATTGAAAATCATAATCTTTGTTTTTTCAATGTTTACTGTTAAGTTCCATGTTATACAATATTCATTGAGTTTATCCAAGCAATTTTGTAAGCCATTTTCGGTTTCGGACAATATAATCAAATCGTCTGCGTATAAGAGGCAATTAATTGATTTGTTATATAGAGTAACTGGATGGCACTCTGGAGTGAAAATATCAGGTAGGTCGTTGATGAAAATATTGAAAAGGGTAGGGCTGAGGGTACATCCTTGTTTTACCCCATTGTTGAGAGTGATATATTCTGACAGCCCATCTTTTAATTTTAATTGTGTTAAAGCGTCATTGTACATGTCTCGTATTATATTATACATATTACCAGTTATATCATAATTTAGCAATTTATAAAATAAACCATCGTGCCAAACCGTGTCGAATGCTTGTTTAAAATCTATGAAGCATGCATAAAGATATTTCCCTTTCTTGCATAATTTTGTGTATTTATCAACAAGTGTCCTTAGAACTAAAATATGGTCACTTGTTCTTGATTGCTCAACGAAACCAATCTGACATTCATTTCTTAGACCCCTTGAACTTAAATATTTGTGCAATCTTACTTTCAAAATACCGCAGAATATCTTTGAAATAGAGCTTCCGAGAGATATACCACGATACCTACTTGGATCCGTCGCACAACCTCCTTTATGAATAAGTGTTAGAAGACTATAGTTTTCCACAGGCTAGGGAAGTACCCACTGGATAGGACCGCATTAAATATCTTCATTAGTGACGGGATCAAAATATATTTCGATTTCTTCATCATTTCATTCAAGATTAGGTCTTTGCCAGGAGATTTGCTATTTTTAAATTTTAAGATAATATTTTAAATTTCAGTTGTATTAATACGATAGTCTAATTCCGTAAAAGCCGGGGTCCTATCCAAGGATAAAGTATCTTTGACCAAGTGGTAAATAGGTGACATTTTTGGGTCAGAGCCGTTTGACATGACTTTTGAGAAATGCTGGAACCAAGTATTAGTGTCGATTTTTTCACTCGGATTACTTTTAAATCCAGTAGTTGTTTCTAATTCATTTAAAATATCCCAGAATACTTTTGGATTTCGTTCCTTAATAGTCAATAAATTATTAACTAAAGTATCTTTAAACAGCCTTTCTTTGGCTTTCGAAATTCTTTTAAATTTACGCCTTGTTGAATAATATGATTGTCTTAATGTGTAATTTTTAGGATTGCTCGACACATGTTTTGCAAGATCCTTGACAGTTTTGTATAGATTGTAGCATTCATTATCTGCATATTTTGGAAGTTTTGTTTTTCGGTGCTTTTTCTTTCCTTTTTTCAGTTTCAGGGATAATTTCCCAGCCTTGTAAAGTATATTATTAAAATCTGTAACCATTTCGTATATATTGCTTCTTTGATTCATATCAAAGTTTTTATTTAAAAATGTATTAATATCATTTTTGCAAATGGTGTCAAGTATCTTGGGGAACGCAGTGTCACTTGTGCAATCCCAAACAAATTTGTCTGGTAATGGGTGTAATGTTTGCCTGCTTGACCGTGACCATTGTGCACTGTAGGGTCTGGCGTTAATAATATGATTTGCATACCCGTGTCTGACTGCGAGGTCATATGATAGGGCACAATGGTCCGAGAACCAGGTAAGTTCATGTACTTCCATATAAGGAATGAGAGGCAGCAATGCTTCGTCACAAGTGACATAATCTATGCATGTAGGTTTGTTTGCATTCTGACTGTAGCATGTACATTTACCATGCAAATTTCCAATTTTCCGTCCATTAATTATTCTTTGCCCTGTTGATATACAAAGTTTAAATAAGCTATTACCATGATCATTTACTTTTCGTTCATCTTCATTTTGTCTGTCAAATATTTGATCATCTACACTATCTTTAGGCAGAGGAATAAAGGTTGTATCTGCTTTATCAGGCATACTATAATCACTATCCGTGTTTGTCGAAGCATTGAAGTCTCCCATCATTATACACTTTCTATTTTTCAAAGTATTATTGGAAATATCTTTAAATAGCATTTCAAATATATCGACGTCACTGGAAAAAGTGGAATTGTTAGGCGATATGTAAACTGTACCTATATAAATATCATGTTCTAGATTAAAATATTGCTTTCTTAATTTGATCCAAACTATGTCCGGGTGTTCAATTGCGAGGAGCTCTACACCTTCTACAATTTGCTTGCTCACATAAACACATATACCACCCGAATTTTTAGTTGCCCGTTTGTGTTTTTCTTTAACACTCTTATGAGTAATATAGCCATCAATATTGACATCAGTTTCAGAACTGGTATGTGTTTCGGTTAGGCCGCAAATATCGTATTTTTGTATTTGACGAACAAAGTCCGAGTCCTCAAATTTTGATGTGGACTGACCACAGACTTTGTGTTTGTACCCATGAATGTTCCACGACATAATCTTGATTGTGTCTGCCATTTTTTTTTTTTTTTTTTTTAAATAGTGATATACTGTATATTTATCTATATTTGTTTTCCAGTCAATCTTGCATCAGCTATCTCTTTAAGGGGACCTACGTCCCCTCTTTCTGTATGGTCTTTGAGGGCGTAGATCCGGATTTAGTGTGTATTTTAAATTGGCTGCAAGTACGCGTGTCCCATCTTCGTTGACATGCACACTATCCATAAATAGATCTCTTCTCCGTTCGCCATCAGCTGTGATGAAGCTGTTGTAATGGTCACAGAAGACAGTGTTTTCTCGTCCATCGACTTGCAAGTTCACCAAAGAATTTGTGGCTTTAGCTTTCAGATGACGATCCCTCTCGTCAATCCTGGGTAGTGCTGACGACATGATAACTTGTTTGGAAATTCCAGTTGATTGTATGAGATCACAAAGTTTTTCAATACCATCAGCAATTTCCTGTGGGGACAGTTTTTTCACATCATTTGTGATTAGATGAAGGATGGTAATATCAAATGTGTCCTTGCAGTTTTTCAAGTACACTTCAGCGTCCTTTATTGTGTATGTCGTCTGCTTTGTCACTTTATAATCTCGAATAAGTTTGTCTGGTCGTAAAAATTTCAATTGAGAGCTACCAAGTATCAACAGCTTCTTCTCCGTGTTCTCCTCTGGAGTTTCTTCACCCTGGTTTCCGTTTTGTGTTACGTTACTGTTTTGTGTGCCCGCGATGAATCAGGTACCTTTGCCCATGGAGAGGGTGATTCTCCGCCATCCATTCCTTGGGCTTGGATTTGCCAGCTAATGGTCTGCTCTTTGGCTGTGATGACATCGTCTTTCACTTTGTCCAGCCTGTCGTTCAGCACGTGTAATTGTTTGCTCTGTTTCTCTATCAGGTCGAACTGGTTAGCTATTTCCTCGTGAAGAGAACTTCTTATGCTTTTGCTCATGCTGATTTCAATTTGGAAGTCATTGCTTAATTCCGTCATTTTCTCGTCATATTTTTTCTTTTGTGCACTGAGCTCTGTTTCGAGTTCTTTCAGTTGCTTTTCCAATTTGGTCTTCTCTTGTTCAGCTTTTATAGTTAGACTCGCAGAAGACAGTTTCTCTATCTCTTTTTGCATGTCACTGTTCTTTTTCTCTGCTTGTTCTAGCTTGTTTTCTCCAATTTTCACTTTATTAAGCAATTTTTCATTTTCCTTCTTAAGTGAGCTATTTTCAGCTTTTAGTTTTGTGGTTTCGTTCTCTTTGTCTGTTAGTTGTTTTGCAATTGTCTCCATTTTAATTTGGGTGTTTTCGTCATGGTACCCTCTGAATTTCTGTACCAATTCGGTCTCAAGTGTACGTATTATTGCACATAGCTCCCTATGACTTGTGATGAGCTCATTTGCTGCGTCTGCGTTAAGTGACTGCGGTTTTGTCTCCTTAACACTCTTGTTTTTCACAGAACAAATTTCATTCCATATATCTTGCACTTTTTTAGGGTTTTTTCTGCATGCGTTACAGCACCATATGGCTGAAATATCTTTTTTATTTTCTTGTATGCAATCGAAATGATGGTATACCATGCATACTGTACATTGAATCATTTCAGTTACATGCTTTCCTTGATGTATACACCCTTCTGCACACAGATGTGTTTGTTCTGACGTTTCTGTCTGTTTGGTGTTGGGCACATTGGTGTGCGCTGTTAGTTTTTTGCCCATTGTTGGGGCTTTAGGCTTGTCTTTCTTTGCGCCTGCCTTCGACTTTTTCTTTTCTTCGGGTTTACCCTGTTGTTTTTCAACCTGTTTTTCTGAGGTTATTGTGTCTGGATTAGGGCTGTCACATGACTTAAAACGTTCACTGCGTCTAAGTGCCGACTCTTGTTCAAGATCAACAGAGCGTTGATGGCCTTGTTCAACCTCTGCTATTGTGTCATTCTCATCTTCGTTGTACGATATGTCCAATAAATGAGATATTTCTTCTTCATGAAAATCGCCAGCATTTGGCGTTTTAAAAGCGTCACATTCGAATGAGGGAGAATTTGGGTTCAACACTACTTTTCCAGGTCTCCTCATATCCCTTGATAAAGAAGTGGGTTGACTAAATGATTTGTTTGGGGTTGTCGGTGGACTAAAATTGCGTGAAATCAATCTCTTCAAACGCCCTGGGGTTTGTAGAAGTCTTTGAGCAAACCCTGAGTAATTCTCATTTGGTTACACTTTTGAGTCTTTTTTACTTATGTCCTTTTCACAAATGTGTTCTACTACCTGTGCCGTAGGACTGGATTCAATGTGTACTTTAGGCTGTGAGCTCTTCATCGACATCATCATGTACAAATGTACAGCAGCGGGGATTTCAAACAAAGACACTGGGCCGATCTACTCCACTTTCGAGTTGTTTTGTGAGGTATAAAGTACAAAAAGTCTATTACTCACATCCGGACCACAGCATACAAAGTATTCCAAGTAAACTCAGTGAATCCAACCTGAATAATGGTCTTATTTTCCAAAATTTTGTCACAAATTGCGGAGCCCTTCGAAAAAAAGCAACTCATCCATGCGACTTCTAGCGGTCTAATATCAGTGTTATAGATATTTAACTGATGAGCATATGCCACTGTCATGTCCAGAAATACAACAGCTATGCTATGAGCTATGAGCTCTGCATGCCCCAATGTATCCACTGACCCTATTCAAAACCTTTCCATATTACAGTTGGTCATTACAGGGTGTGTGTATCTGTGTTTCAGTGATTTGTGGTAGTTGATCTGTGTCTCCCTTTACAAAGACATGCCAAGCTTGGGTTCATATTTCACTGGATGCTGCTATGTCACTAACCTGTCAATGGTAGTTGACATGGCATCTCTCTCTCTCTCTCTCTCTCTCTCTCGATGATGATGATGATGATGATGATGATGATGATATGCCCTCCTGCGTGGCACCTCTCAGTCAGCACTAGCTTTGTGTGATGGGGAGTCACACCAAGAAGGCTTCAGACTATGGAGCTTGCTTTTTTTTTGGGGGGGGGGGGAGAGGGGTCCTTAGTACGCTAATACAGGTAATAATTTTGCCCTAGTACAAAGTATGGAAAATTTGAAAATGTACAAATAATGGTTGGTACTAAGCACGGAAATTAAAAAGGCTTCCAGTATGTAAGTACGGCAAATAAAAATGCCCAGTATGCCGGCAAAGAAAAACCCTTACCCTCCCTGCTTTGTAACACAGTGCAGACAAGTTTACTCTACCATCTGCTGCAGTCTCCCTAAGGATTGAAGGGTAAGCCCACAGCACTGGGCACTGGCACCACTTTGTGTATACTGATAGGTATGGAGGCCAGGCTGTCAAAGTTCAATCAATTATCTCTGGTTGCATAACAGCCTCACTGGGGAAACTGTCACCAGCTTGGGGGGGGGGGGGAGTATCGAGGGAAAGTCAGTGAATTTAGCATAAATTAAAGTTCTCAATTTTGTTTGCCTGCTACAGGATTTTGGTTTTGCAGTAGACCCACATATTGCTCTTGGAATGGCAACTCCATCTAGATAAGTTTTGAACATATGTAAGATTTAAAATTTCCACAAAATGCCTCGAATTTGCATAATTTTTAACATCATGACTGTTCCAAACAATTTGCACAACTTCGCTACTAGGTCTATCAAGTTGCCAAGTTTGGTACTTTTTGGAATGATGGTGTCCGAGAAAAACTGACCTCAAAACTCGAATGAATGAATGGGTGAATGAAAGAATGAATGAATGAATGAATGAATGAATGAATGAATGAATGAATGAATAAAGTATTTGAGGAAAAACAAGAAGTCCGTGTTCACACACCGACCTT